>VZZY01012087.1:0-29180 GCA_013400335.1 Eurystomus gularis | reverse complement strand
CCTGGGGAGCCCAGAACTGGATCCAGAACTGCAAAGGTGTCCTCCCTAGGGCAGAATAGAGAGGGAGGAGAACCTCTCTTGACCTCATAAATCATAAGGGTCTTCCCAGCTAAGAATCTCAAGAATAATGGGGAAAAGGCAGAGACTTCCAGGTGGTCTTCTTTCAGATCGAATCATCTTCTTGTGCCATTTGTACATTTATTTTGGTTCCCAAGTTGAGACTGAGGAGTTCTGAGTTGCTGTTAGCTGTAAGTACAGTTTCAGTGTATTAAAAAGGATTTTCCTTCTAGACTGTGGACCTTCTTACCCCACCTGTATTGTTATGGGTGCCAAGTAACTCCTATTAGTAACTTACCTAAGCGTTCCCTCTCTCTGTTCCTCCACGACATGCTGTAGTTTTCCACTCCTTGTACTTTCTCGCTTTTTCAGGAAGTTCATCGAGTTGCAGCTATAAATTTGCGCTGCAGCCTCTCGTGGATCATATGCCATCCAGATCTTTTTTGGAAAGATGACACATAACAAGCACAATAAAACATGTGAAGGCCTTGGGAAGATGAGTTGATAGCAACTTCTGTGCTTGCTTTCAGTAGTAGGAGTTGCTGTGTGTTGCTTCAGATGGCTGAGTTGGTTTAGGGAAGAGTGGTCTTGGGAGCAGCCCTACTCTGGCACGAGACTGCTCCGTGTCCTTTGACAGTCCCTTGTCCCTCTTGGCTGTAGGAAAGACAGGAAACCAAAGAAACTTGCTCAGGATGGGTAAGGCCACAGAGCAATACTGCTTTGGGATAATAACCCAGACCCTGCTGCGATAGTTTATTGCTGATGACGCTTGGGATGTTGAAAGGGTGGAAGGTCTCTTGGGGAATTGCAGAATCACAGAATGGTTTGGGTTGGAAGGGATCTTAAAGATCATCTCGTTCCAACCCCCCTGCCATGGGCAGGGACACCTCCCACTAGACCAGGTTGCTCCAAGCCCAGCTTAGTCTTGAACACATCCAGTAATGGAGCATCCACAACTTCCCTGGGCAACCTGTGCCCGTGTCTTGCCATGCTCAAAGTGAAGAACTTCTTCCTAACTTCTAATCTAAATCTCTCCTCTTCCAGTTTGAAGCCATCACCCCTTGTCCTGTTACTACAAGCCCTTGTCAAAAGTCCCTCCCCAGCTTTCTTGCAGGCCCTCTTCAGATACTGGAAGGCCACAGTGAGGTCTCCCTGGAGCCTTCTCTTCTCCAGGCTGACCAAGGCCAACTCTCTCAGCCTGGCCTCCCAGCAGAGGCCTTCCAGCCCTCGTGTCACCTTCAGAGGATACTTGTTTAGACTTTCTGACTTCCACCAAAAATTTGTGACTGATTTTTTTAATTTCCAAATTCCAGCTCGCTGTGAGGATGTTCTCATCCAGGGACATGCATGGCAGTTTACTAATGAAATACCTACTCAGCCCTTTCCACATTGTTCCAATCAGTAGGAAGGAAGAAATGCGGCCTAGATTTTGATTTTTATTTTTTATAAGATAAGCTTGTCTGACCCATTTCCATGGCAGCACACTGATCTCAGATTTGCTCTTTACACTGCAATGGAAATACTGTAATTTTTAATGACCGTTAAATTTCAGATACTGATAAATTAATGAAACGATATCCACACGTGGGAAGCTCTTGCTAAAGGCAGCTGCTGACCTGTAGTTTCACAGACACTAACGTGAGCTCTCATGACTTGGATGCTGATGAAATGATTTGTCTTTTGTCCATTTCCAGTGTGTTCACTAAGCGATACTGCCTCTGGTGCTAAAGTGACCCATCAAACAGGAGCAGGGTGAAGTCACGTCAGAGGGAGCTGCTTTCTGGCACGTTGTGTGACGTGGGGTGCGGTGGTTTGTGTCAGGAGTGGGACTAACTCTGTGATACCTGTTTGGTTTGTGCGTGTCTCAGCAAGGGGTGTCTTGGTGTGTAGATAAACAGTCATTTCTCTGGAATCATACAAGCATAGAATGGTTTGGGTTGGAAGGGACCTCAAAGATCATCTAGTTCGAACCTCCCTGGTGGCAGGGACACCTCCCACTAGACCAGGTTGCTCCAAGTCCCATCTAACCTGGTCTTGGATACATCCAGTGTTGGGGCATCCACAGCCTCCCTGGGCAACCTGTGCCAGGTTCTCACCACCCTCACAGGGAAGAACTTCTTCCTAATTTCTTATCTCAGTCTCCTCTTTTCCAGTTTGAACCCATCACCCCTCGTCCTGTCACTACAAGCCTGTGGTGAACCGACAGGCAGGTGGCAGAAGAACGTGAAGGTTCCTTAGTGCACTGGTGCTGTAGCCCTGGGAATTTTCATAGAACGGTTTGGGTTGGAGGGGACCTTTCAAGGTCATCTAGTCCAACCTTCCTATGCTGAGCAGAGACATCTTCAACAGAGCAGGTTGCTCAGAGCCCTGTCCAACCTCACCATGAACACTTCCAGGGATGGGGCTTCTCCCACATCTCTGGGCAACCTGGGCCTGTGTCTTACTACCAGAAGAACCAGAAAAAGCTGTAATTTTATTTACCTGGTGGGATAAATTGCTGTT
The DNA here is from genome assembly GCA_013400335.1 of Eurystomus gularis. NCBI lineage: Eukaryota > Metazoa > Chordata > Aves > Coraciiformes > Coraciidae > Eurystomus > Eurystomus gularis. The sequence continues at coordinate 26,621 of VZZY01012087.1, read as the reverse complement.
GGGACTTTTTTTTTATGGTAGCATAGGGCTTGAGGTGCAGGAGAAGATGAAGCCATGAGGACTGAAGAACATGCTGAAAACGGGAATGGTTGGGAAAATCAGGCACAGAAACCAGGACAGAAGTTAATACTGAAGTAAATTATTAGTTTCGGTGTCCTAAATGACCACAGGCAGGTACTTTCAGACCCAGCATTTTATATTGTGTAAAATACGTGCCAGAGATGCCTGAACACGTGTAGTCAGAGAGCAGAGTCCTAAATATAGCGGCTCTGATACAGGGGAGCGATATGGACGTGGGACAACTTCCCTGGCCTGACAGGGTGTAAATGTACCGTGGCTTTAAAAAGATTTCATGAGCGAAGACAACTGACAGCGAATGTCCTTGGTTTTGGTGGGGTTAGTGGCAAATCCGCTGCTTTCTCTTTTCTGCGGCATTGCCACCAGCTTTGCCAACAAAAAAACTTAGTGCTTGTGGCAAACGTTACCTGCTTTGATGGGTGAATGAAAAGACTCTGCACCTGAGAATGGGGAAGTTCTTCCCAGTTCTCGTTTACCTCCAAAAGGAAATCAAAGCTCTGATTATTTTCAGTCATTTTTGAATTATTGTCAGGAGTGGGCGGTGACCAGAAAAAGGAGGTTTATTACAGCTCCCGTCTGAGAGCAGATTTGTTGTAGGGGAAAAGAGAAATATCAATTAGGGAAAACGGAGGGTTTTCTAATTAAAGATTTTCTCACAGCTTCCTCTTCTTCCCACTTGTTCCCATGTCACTGGGTTCCTTTCATTTTAGTTCTGCTTCATGAACTGTGGAGTCAATCAACTTGAGTGCAAGGGAAAATCTCTTTTATCAAGCTCTGCTTCGTATGTTGATAGCTGTGACATTGCAGAATGTCAGGTGCTGAAGTATCCCCGTTGCCCTAAAATGTCACGTAATGGCGTGGAGTTTGTTTGGGCTCTGGTCCAAAATAGAAGAGTTTCAGTGTGTGTCTGCTACAGGATTTCTTGGAGGTCACAGTCATAGAATTGTTTAGGATTGTTGAGTCCAACCATGAACCCAGCACTGCCAGGGCACCACTAAACCATGGCCCTCAGCACCACATCTCCACAGCTTGGAAACCCCTCCAGGGATGGGGACTCCACCACTGCCCTGGGCAGCCTGTTCAAGGGTTGATAGCTCTTCTGAGGAAGACATTTTTCCTCATGTCCAACCTAAACCACTCCTGGCACAACTTAAGACTGTTTCCTCTTGTCCCGTTGCTTGTTCCTTGGGAGAAGAGCTTGACCCCACTTGGCTCCAACCTCCTGTCAGGGAGTTGTTGAGAGCAAGAAGGTCTCCCTTGAGCCTCCTTTTCTCCAGGCTGAATGTCCCCAGGTCCCTCAGCTGCTCCTCACCACACTCCTGCTCTAGACCCTTCCCCAGCTTCGTTGCCCTTCTCTGGACACGCTCCAGCCCCTCAAGGTCCTTCTTGGAGTGAGGGGTCCAGAACTGACCCCAGGATTTAAGGGGTGGCCTCCGCAGTGCCCAGTCCATGGGGACTATTCCTGCCCTAGTCCTGCTGGCCACGAGAACTTAAGATCACCAGAACTTAACATTACAGACTTGATTTAGCATGTGAGTACTTATAACTGGAAGTAAACATGGGTTTCTCTGTTGTTTTGTTTTTCCATGGAGATATGAAGGGATGTCCTCCTTCAGTAATTTACAGATCACAAGTACCTCAGCTGTATACAAGATCTCCATCCTCGGAGATTTTCAGAGCTTGATGGGACAAGGCCCTGAGTAATCTGTTCCCATGCTGAAGGTAGCCCTGCTTCGTTCATTTAGTGGTGACCTGGCTGGCCTATGTTGACAGCTGGGCTTGATGATCTTCAAGGTCTCTTCCAACAAAAACGATTCTATGATTCTGTGTCACTGCTGCTGTTTGTTAGAGCATCAAACCCTTGTTAGCTCATTTGTTGGCACTTATAAGTGTTTAATTGGCTCCATTAGTAGATGAATTCCAGAGAAAGCGTGTGCTCCTTCATGGTGACAGCATTGATTACTGACTGCATTAGTCTTTCTTTTGAAAGTCAAAGTCTTTCTTTGAATTCTGCGGTCCAGATTTTGTCGAGGGCCGGAAATTATCCCCATGACTTCATGTGAATTCTCTGTTTTTCAGGGTCCACGGATCTGTGGTTTGGAAGCTGCTTCTGAGTACAGCCGTAAGCAGGAACAGGATGTGGAATGTTTCGAAGCTCCAAGTGACAAAGGATTTCAAACTGACCAACACACACGAGCCATCAGGACGAAGGAGCTTGTAGAGTCCAGCTTAGGACAAGCTGTGCCATTACCCAGAGCTGATCCTTCCAGTCGTTGCCTGCTGAAGGACACGCAGCTGAAATCTTCGAGCACCATTCAGTCACCTCTCTTCAACCAACGTCAAACAGTTGCAACTAGTCATTCTGATACTGCTGTTGAGCTTCATCCACCACTGCAGGAGTGGGACACAAGTGCTGGGAGGTCTGCAGCTGCCCCTGATATACACACAGAAGTCCGTTTACCAGCTCAGAAGAAGCTGTCTATGGACACGTGTTCTGAAGATGTAACCAAGCAAATTACTTCCATCACCTTTGCATCCCGAAAACGTTTGCAGTCACCGTTGGCTTCCATGGCACTGAGCAGCAGTCTTTCTAGAGATGGTCTTGATGGTGTAATGCCGTTGGAGGTTGACTCTGCTAGCGCTGAGGAGGAGATCCATGGCAAACAACGCTGGGAAAGATCTAAGACCTGTCCTCCAAGTCCAGTGCTTACTGGCTCAGGGTCTAACGCGATTGCTTCTCCTGCTGAGAAGAACAGGTTTCATCATGTCTCTGCTGACAGCAGCCGAGTTGGAGCTTATCAAGAAGCAGACTGTTTGTCAGATCGGGATTCCGTAGGCATCCATACTGTTAAAAGACAGACCCTTAGCCCCAAACATTCTGGTGTTCTGCCTCAAGATGGGATGGAATTGCGCAGGCATAGCGCCAGGCTCGTGGGGCTTGACTGCGAGACGAGATTCAGGCAAGAAACAAATAGATATAATGAACCCCATTCTTTAAGCTCTTACCAGCAGGAGAAAAGCAGCCCACCTGGACACCTCCAGTTGTATGAGAGCTCAGAAGGTTCAAATCCAGCCCGACAAACTCATCTGCTGAAGGACCGTGTTAAATTGTTGGAAGAAGAGAAGAAAAGTCCTTCTGATGAAGCACCTCTTGTGCAGAAAGAGGCTGCGAGAGAGCAAATCGGTACGTCTCACCATTCATCTGCAGGTGAGTTTTTATCCACCGCGTCTGTGTCTCCTTCGTCACCAACTAAGAAAGTTCTGTCTTGTGTTCACATAATGCTTTCCTCAAAGCGCAATAACTCAGAGCTGCCTAGTGACGTGAACACTGAAAATGAGACCAGACCGAGGGACAGACCTGAAGTTCATACTCAACCGTTGTCTTTAAAAACTCCAGAGACTTTAAGAGAACCTGTTTCTAAATTATCAGCTGCTGAAGTTATTCCAGAAGATCAAAGATCTTCACCTTTCCCAACGCCAGTGTCTTTGACAGATCCTTGCCTAGTGCTTTCTTCTGTTTCAGGCACAGCAGGCCAAGAGCTGTCTCTGCAAAGCAGTGAGAGACCACAGGTCACTGCTCTGGGTTCAGGGGGTCGTAGCCTGAAGAATATCTTCAACTCTGTAGGTCCTGGAAAAACTGGGAAAAGTACTTCTGATGCTACCACTCAGATAACAACAGAAAGTCCTGAAAAAATCACCTTTTCAGCAGAAATTTATGTTCATTCACAAGACAGTGAAAATACCGTCCACCAGTCGTCCCTCCAGAAAGCACGTGAGCCTCCCAGCAGTACGACTTCATCTCTTGACAAGATTTCTTCTTTCCCAAGGCAGGGTGGTGAGCAAATCAGTGTCTTATGTGTATATGTAGACTTTCATCTCTTCAGTCATAGAAATGTTTTGGTTGGAAAAGACTTTGAAGGTCATCGTGTCCAACCATTAACGTAACTCTACCAAGTCCACTGCTAAACCATGTCTCTGAGCACCACATCTACATGACTTTTAAACATGTCCAGAGATGGTGATTCAACTGCTTCTCTGGGCAGCCTGTTCCAGGGTTTGACAACCCTTTCAGGGAAGATATTTTTCCTAATAGTCAACCTAAACCTTCCCTGGTACAGCTTGAGGCCATTTCTTCTTGTCCTTGTTAATTGGGAGACCAGACCAGCACCCACCTCTCTACACCCTTGTTTCAGATAGTTGTAGAGAGTGAGAAGGTCTCCCCTGAGCCTCCTTTTCTCCAGGCTCAACACCCCCAGGTCCCTCAGCTGCTCCTCACCACACTCCTGCTCTAGACCCTTCCCCAGCTTTGTTGCCCTTCTCTGGCCACGCTCCAGCCCCTCAAGGTCCTTGGAGTGAGGGGCCCAAAACTGACTCCAGGATTCAAGGGGTGACCTCCCCAGTGCTGAGTCCAGGGACACGATTCCTGCCCTAGTCCTGCTGGCCACACCACTGCTGACACAAGCCAGGATGCTGGTGGCCTTGGCCATCTGGGCACACACTGGCTCATCTCCAGCTGCCTGTCGACCACCCCCCCCAGGTCCTTTTCTGCTGGGCACTTTCCAGCCTCTCTTCCCCCAGCCTGGAGTGTTGCAGGGGTTTGCNCCTCGATCCCCTCACCCAGATCATTGATAAAGATACTAAAGAGAGCAGGTCCCAGCACTGAGCCCTGGGGACACACCTTGTGACCAGCCACCAACTGGGTTGAACTCCATTCCCCACCACTCTCTAGGCCCAGGCCTCCAGTCAGGGTTTACCCAGTGCAGCGTACAGCTGTCCAGGCCTTGAGCAGCCAGTTCTCCAGGAGAATGTTCTGGGAAATGGTGTCAAAGGCTTTACTGAAGTCCAGGTAGACAACACCCACAGCCTTTCCCTCATCCACTCATCACTTAGAGCGCAAAAAATATTTCAGCTCTCGGGTCACTTTTTCTCATTGCTGTTAGAAGTCAGCGGCTGTTCTGGTCCAAACATTTGCTGGAGCTCTGTTAGGACAGCACACATTTTAGTGACTTGACAGACAGCTATCCAAGCTCATTTAAAATGTTTCATTAAACGTGGGTCACTGGAGAGCTACGTGGGTACGTCAGGTATTTTTTTAAGCCAGTGCTTGTCACCCCAGTCACAAATTTAATATTGAGTAGGTAAATAAGCTCTTTTCTAGCTGAGCAACAGGCTGCTCAGAGAAGTTGTGGAGTCTCCTTCTCTGGGGAGATTCCAAACCCTCCTGGACATGGGGATCCTGGGCTCCCTGCTCTGGGTGAGCTGCTGGAGCAGGGGTCAGACATGATGATCTCCAGAGGTCCCTTCCAACCCCCACCGTGCTGGGCTTCTATGATTCTGTGACAGTCAACCTTCTAACCATTGGGTGGGCATGAAATAATTAAAGAAAATAAATAGTAATTGTAATCTCTTTTCCTAAAGAATAGAGTATTTCTCTATTTACAACAGTGAACATCTTCAGCAATCTCCTTGGGCCTTGGCTTGTTGCTTTTATCTTCAGTTGTGGGAAAGGATTAAAGCCTGGCTTCTGTTAATTGCTTTGCCTTCCATCCCCACAGAGCAGCCCTTGCTGCTGCCGTATAAACCTTCGGGCAGTGCTGGGATGTATTACGTTCCTTATCGAAGGGCAGCATCCAGAACATCTCCAACTGCATCAGAAGCCGCCGTTGAGAGCTCGCACTCAGGTACTTCTCTATCTGAGGTCTTCCAAATGCAAAGCAATGGTTGTAATTGAGGGATCAAACCCCATCTCTTATGCAGAATCCTCTCCGCTGAGCTCAGAGCTCTTCTGTCCTGCCCACTTAGAGTGAGCGTAGCGATTTTTAAAATGTCTTTGTTCGTGTTCACACCACTTGATAACACAAAGACGCACAAGCCCTGACTGAAGCTGTGGTTTCAATTCCTTTGATGAAAGGGATCATAGCTCTCCGTTTGGGCAGTGAAAAGAAAGAAGGCTCGATGTTTTACAGCTTCATAATTCGTTGCTTTCCGCTGGGAGTTACTCTTAGTTTGGATTCTTTCATATCTCTGTCAGTTCTCCTCCTTTTTAGTTCCCTTCTTTATGTACATACTCCCCCTTTTTCTGTTAATTTGGCGTGTCTGCATTCTGAACTATCTGCATAATACAACATGTGTTTCAGATAACAGCTTAGTACTGAATTTCTTCCTTCTGGGCATTCCAGGACAGGGGAGGGGTTTGCCTTGCTGAACAGCAGCTCTGTGGAGAAGGACCTGGGAGTCCTGCTGGACAATAAGTTAACTGTGAGCCAGGAATGGCCCTTCATGGCCAAGAAGGCAAATGGTTTCCTGGGGTTCACGAAGAAGAGTGTGGCCAGCAGATCCAGGGAGGTTCTCCTGCCCCTCTACTCTGCCCTAGTGAGGCCACCTCTGGAGTATTGGGTCCAGTTCTGGGCTCCTTGATTCAAGCGAGACAAGGAACTACTGGACATGGTCCAGTGGAGGCTCTGCAGATGCTGAGGGGCCTGGAGAATCTCTGTGCCCAGGAAAGGCTGAGAGCCCTGGGGCTGCTGAGCTGCACAAGAGAAGCCTCAGAGGGGATCTGATCAATGCTGAGCAAGAGCTCAAGGGCCCATGGGGGGCAAGAGGATGGGGCCAGACTCTTGTCAGTGGTGCCAGTGACAGGACAAGGGGCAATGGGCACCAAGTGGAACCCAGGAGGTTCCATGGGAGCAGGAGGAGAAACTTGTTTGGTGTGAGGGTGTGGGAGCCTGGCGCAGGCTGCCCAGAGAGGTTGTGGAGTCTCCTTCTCTGGAGAGATTCCAGAGGTGCCTGGACACGATCCTGGGCCCCCTGCTCTGGGTGAGCTGCTGGAGCAGGGGGGTGGGACGAGATGATCTCCAGAGGTCCCTTCTAAGCCCCACCGTGCTGGGCTTCTGTGATTCCAGTGTAGAAAGCCTTTCTCTAAACTGTATAATTCATAACTGATTTAAAATATATATTCACCTCTTCCCCCCTCCATCCTCCTGTCTCCCAGTAAAAAACACTTCTCATTTATTGGAGGAGCGGATGCTCTGTGATTCATCAAGTTCTGCTTTGCCGGCTGTTACTATTCATTTCTCTCCTGTACATAACAAACACATCACTTCAACATTATAGGTCTTATTTGCAGGTTGGTTTCAGTCAGAGCTTTTTGACATCCCAAGTTATTTGTAGATGAAACTAATATCACAGAGACGTCCAGCTCCTGACAGACATGCCCCAGGGGAGCAGGCTGATAAAACAGAGACAGTAAGTGCACAGGTTAGGCACTGTGTGCACAAATTGTGCTTGTAATTGTTTTATGTGTCTCTGCTCCTGACTTTTTCCCAGCCCGTCTGGTGTTAATACAGTCAAAAATGAGAGAAGCAAATGGGATGTGAGTCTGTTGTTTTGCAGAAGCCGTAGATAGAAAGACTCCATATGTGTATGAGGCAGTGCAAGGTTCTAGCAGAGCGAAAAAAAGAAAATTTTGCTTGTAAACTCCCTCCTGCAGCTGGGATTCTTGGCTCATAAGTAGTATCAGAAGGAAATGGAGTTGAGTAAGTCCACTGAAGGTAACCAGGGAGTGTCGACAAGGCTGATAAACAGTTAGGGGCCATTTTAGGTCTCTAACGTTAAGAGGCAGCGATATGACAGTAGCAGCTCTGCTGCTGTTGGCTTGAATTCTTCAGAGGTGATACAGACCTGCTCTGGTCTTCCCGTTCTCCTCCATTGCTATTCTGAGCTCGGAAAATAGATATTTACATCAGTCAGTGAAAATGTCTGGAGTTGGAATGTGAGCAGGAGGGAGCCTGGACATTCCAAGTCCTGTGCCTGGCTTCTTTAGCAGGCTTGTCTAATGCTCATTTTCTTGTCTTCTTCTCTGCTCGTTCATAGAATAGGTAAAATTTATCTGCCTCTCAGGGAGGAAGCTCATCACCAAAGACCATGAAAAACAACGTGGCACGATACCTACTGCTCCTGTGTTAATCCCTAGAACTGCTCACGAGGGATTCTGATTGTTGGTTAGGGAGTATACTGCTCCTAATACTTGGCCAACAGGCTTTCTTTCAGACCTTGTCCTTGCTGTGAACCTTGGATCTTGCTGTCTTCCTTCTTCATTTTGCTCACAGTTATTGCTCTTTCTCTGCAGGGTCAAATGATGCTGTTCCTCCAAGGTTTCTGGCAAACGTGCTTGGGTTAAGGGATGATAATCTTCCAGACAGTACAACTATCAAGCAGAAAGAAGAAATCTGCAGTAAGAGGTCCAAGCCCAAGCTAGCCTGGGCTGAGGAGCAAATGAGACCACTGGAAGCTTCCCCAGGTAGTTAAACTGTGTGTTTAACTGTACGTGTGTTTTCATACATGAAAGAAAGGAGAGCAAAAGAACTGTGTTTCAGGATCCATGATTTCTGGTCTCATGATATTCATGGAATCATAGAATTGTTTAGGTTGGAAGACATCTTTAAGATCATCGAGTCCAACCACTAACCCAGCACTGCCAGGGCACCACTAACCCCTGGCCCTCAGCACCACATCTCCACAGCTTGGAAAGCCCTCCAGGGATGGGGACTCCACCACTGCCCTGCCCAGCCTGGGACAGCCCTTCANAGAGCCAGAAGGTCTCCCCTGAGCCTTCTCTTCTCCAGGCTCCACACCCCCAGATCCCTCAGCTGCTTCTCACCAGATTTGTGCTCTAGACCCTTCCCTAGCTTCGTTGCCCTTCTTTGGACACTGTAGCATCCAGACTGTTGCTGGTAGTCTGCTTGAAGATGCCGAATTGGACTCATTTTTTTCCCTTCCTCATCTTTCTGCTTCTCCCTGCCTGCCCAAGTACCTGGACGTCAGTATTTGCTGACATTCCAGTGACCCCAGCGCTTACAGGAGCCATTGTAAGATTTTTTTGGGCTTCGTGTGGTTTGGGCTTTTGGATTTTGTGTTTGGTTTTGCATTTTAAGACACTCCTTAAGTTTGTGAAGTGCAAAGTCTTCTGTAAGTGTAGAAAGGAAGCTCCTGTAGAAAATGAGGGAAACAAAAGCAGGTCGGATGGTTCTGTGTATTGGGTTGGGATCGTGTCACTGCCCAGCAATACGCTGGTGTCTTGTGACATCATGTAAAGTAGCTCTGTAACGCTGGTATTTAACTGAGGTTTAATTTGATTGGGCTGATGTCTCTTTCTTCCCTCCATTTACCTCGTTGGATGGTGCTCCTGAGGGATGAAGGTCAGGGTTTACCACGCCAGGAGCCAACTTCAGGCTTTATTTGTTGGGAATACTGACAAAATGAAGCTAAGCTGAGCTAACGGATGACGTTGACGCTGTATCTCATGACAGTAGCTAAAATCAGCCCTGGTGGACACTCCTTTTGTACAAAACCTCATTCTGTAATTTTTTTTTGAGTGGCTGAGGAACTTCCTCGAGCTTGAGGAGGGACAACGATTTTTGTTGTGTTTGAGAATTCCATCTTGTTCCTGGGCAGCAGGAACTGTAAGCAGACAGCTGCTGAGTGGTTGCCATCGCTCCTGAACGCGGCTCTTCCTTCCTCAGGGAAGCCCTTTGTTGCACAGCACGGTGCTTCACAACACGTCTGATATTAAAGAGCAAGGCAAATTACAAAGAAGTCGTAGAATTGTGGCTGGTAACGAGGGGTGGGACCCAAAACCTCTGAACAGCGTAATGGGTTGGGAAGCAGATAGTTCCTGCTCTCTTCTAGGCGCTCATGTAGACAGGGGCTTTGGCAGCCTGTTTATTTTTCTTAGTATCACAGAAACTGGTGATGTGGAGATGTTTAATGAAGCAGATTTTTCTGGAGTCCCTCAGTGTGATGGTTATGTTGTCCTTTTTAAGCAGGCAGCTCAGTATGCCCGGAGTAAGGTCACCCCACGGAGCAGTGCTGATGTGTTGGTAGTGATTCCTGCCGGTGATTTTAATTCCTTACTTTGGAAGGGTTTTTCTTTGATGGTTTTCTTTTCCGAATGGAGAGGTTTTGGTGTTTCCACAAGACAGCTTTTATTTCCACAAGGTAATTTCTCAGTACAAGATAGACATGGATTTGTTAGAGCAGGGCCACAGGAGGCCATGAAGATGACGTGAGGGCTGGAAGGCCTCTGCTGAGAGGCCAGGCTGGGAGAGTTGGGCTTGGTCAGCCTGGAGAAGAGAAGGCTCCAGGGAGACCTTCTTGGGGCCTTGCAGGACTTCAAAGGGGCCTACAAGAAAGATGGGGAGAATCTTTTTAGCAGGGCCTGTTGTGACAGGACAAGGGGTGATGGGTTTAAACCAAAAGAGGGGACACTCAGACTAGATAAAGGAGGACGTTTTGTAGACTGAGGGTGATAAGACCAGGTTGCCCAGAGAGGTGGTGGCTGCCCCATCCCTGGCACCATTGCAGGTGAGGTTGGCCGGGGCTCTGAGCAACCTGCTCTAGTTGCAGATGTCCCTGCTCCCTGCAGGGAGGTTGGACAAGATGACCCTGAAAGGTCCCTTCCCACCCAGACCATGCTTGATTCTATGATAATTTAAAATGAGTGCATAAGGCACACTGAACTTCTTTTTTTTTTATGCTCATTTTACTTTTTTGGTAAGTGTATATAGGACCCAGTAGTTGAATTAGTGCGATAATAAAGACAATGTTGTCTTAACCTCATTTTCTAATGGAAGAAATAATTCTTTGTGAAGAGTTATAAAATGCAAGGATACGGAAACAAGGGGAGTAAGGTAGAAAAAATGCTTTTCTTCATTCACTGCAGGGAACTCAGAAGAATCGTAGAATCACAGAATGGTTTGGGTTGGAGGGGACCTTTCAAGGTCATCCAGTCCCACCCCCTGCAGGGAGCAGGGACATCTGCAACTAGAGCAGGTTGCTCAGAGCCCCGGCCAACCTCACCTGCAATGGTGCCAGAGATGGGGCAGCCACCACCTCTCTGGGCAACCTGGGACAGGATCTCACCACCCACAGCAGCAACAACATCTTCCTTCTCTCGAGTCTGAATCTCCCTCTTTTACTTTCAAATTGTCGCCCCTTGTCCTGTCACAACAAGTCCTGCTAAAAGAATCTGCAGTAACAAACAAAATACCATGTTGGAGCAGAGATCAGTGGTTACTTGTGTCTCTGAACAGCCTGGATAAAACGGAAAGGGGAACACAAGTCTTTATATAAAATTATCTAATAGTATTTGTAGCCGCGAAGATCTAAAGACACAAGCAGGAAAAGAGCTGTGAGTAGAAATAATCCTTTGTTAAACCAGCCAGTGCCGTTGGAAATTGAACCAAGCTTTCTGAAGAGACTTGCATGCCTGAAATCTTCTCTGACTTCTTCAGCTATATTTTTAGATGGTCTAAGAAAAGATTACCTCTACCCACAGAGCTTGTCTAGGGCTTAAAATTATGCAAGTTATGTATTTTTTTACAAAAGTTTCACTCTATAAACTTATTCTTATTTTTCGCCTGGGTGCATTCCTTCCATTTTGTTGGTAACTGTTGAAAAATACAGAAATAGCAAAAATTCTGCCTGGTATTCCCAAGCTTGATCTGGTTTGTCAGGAGGAAACTTCTTACAGGAGCATAATGACCTCGTACGGAAAAGAAAAATTCCTCCCATTTCAGAGTTCGGGAGACTGGGTCTGGTTTCACTCTCCATGATGATGTTACACTGAAGTGTCTCTGTGTTGGCAAGGGAAGAGATGTGTAAAATAAAAGGAAGAGATGTGTAAAATAAAAGGAAGAGATGTGTAAAATAAAAGGAAGAGATGTGTAAAATAAAAGGAAGAGATGTGTAAAATAAAAGGAAGAGAAGCGACTAAATAGAGGTGAGGTTTATGAGGCGGTGTTAATATGAATTCACGTAGTCGTAACCCTTCCTGAACTTATGTGGCATTGCTTTTTCCTCGTTGGAATTGAGATTTTTCTAAAAACATCACTTGTGATGCTCGCTGAGGTAGGGAGGTATTTTCCTCCCCGGCTAGGGAGAGGCTTGGCTGGGGGAAAGGAAGTTTTTCCAGTTCTCTTTTCATCAGTGGATTGCTGTCATGGAAAGAAGGCTGTTTAAAACAAAACAACAAAAATACAAAGAAAAACCCAAACTTGGCTGGAATGTTGAGAGTTAGAGAAAAACCAGCATGTGTGTGATTCCTGCCAGTAATGGAGCTTGAGGGACATCCCCTCATCACTGGTGTCACCGTTAGGAAATGGAATGTTCTTTTTTTATATTGACTTCTTCTTTTTTTTTTCTATTAAAGCTACTACTACTCTAGAAGGTGTCTTTAAATGACATGCTTGGCTAAAACAGCCTGGAATATCAGTGTGATCCTGGGACTGGAAGCCCTGTGCTGGGAGGCCAGGCTGGGAGAGTTGGGCTTGTTCAGCCTGGAGAAGAGAAGGCTCCAGGGAGACCTTCTTGGGGCCTTGCAGGACTTCAAGGGGCCTATAACAAAGATGGGACAATCTTTTTAGCAGGACCTATTGGGACAGGACAAGGGGTGACGGTTTTAAACTAAAAGAGGGAGATTTAGACTAGATGGAAGAGATTGTTGCTGCTGAGGGTGGGGAGAGCCTGGCGCAGGTTGCCCAGAGAGGTGGTGGCTGCCCCATCCCTGGCACCATTGCAGGTGAGGTTGGCCAGGGCTCTGAGCAACCTGCTCTAGTTGCAGATGTCCCTGCTCCCTGCAGAGGGGTTGCATTAGATGACCCTGAAAAGTCCTTTCCGACCCCAAGCATTCTATGATTCGATGATAATATTATCCTGAATTCCGTGTTCCAACGGATAGAAAATATTATTGATGCACTTTTACCGATACTGAAACTTAATTTTGAAGTATGTTGCACTTGGGGCATGGGTACAGTGATTCCTGCTTTTAATCGATTGGAAAATGTAAGGATGAAAATCATCCTGTTTAAGATTTGCTGTTTGCTACACACTTCCCTGTAAAGAAATAAAAAATTAGTGTTTTCTTCTCTTCCAGAACGTGCAGATCATTCGAAGTCTATAAAAACCACTCGTGCAGTCTTCAAACCTGCACAGTTCTACCTTCACCATCCAACGGCCTTGTGTGAGAGCTCCTTCCCGTCTAACAGCGAGCTGTCAGAAGACAGTTCTAGTGTTGGACCCTCCAGACCTTCCTCAAGCTCTGTCTTGCAGAATCTGCGAAAAGCACATCGTCATCAACGTGTTTTCTCTGTTCGCCGTAGAAAAGGTGGTGAAAAAGAATTTTTCCCTCTCACCGCCGAAGCAGATTACAGCAAGAGCGAGGATCTAAATGGCAGCACGTCTTTGGGGAACGAGACACCGGGCAAGGAGCTGCTTCAAAATCGCAGAAGAGAAGCAGAGCAAAAGGCTGCTAGAAATTATCCTTTGTTGTGTAGCCGAACAACTCACCGTAATGAGACTGTGGAGAAAGAACAGCCACCAAGACAGAGAACCCACTCCGGTGGTAGCTTAGATGAACTCTGGATGAAGTTTCTGGAGTGCCAGAAGAGACACCAGCAGCATGGCTGTAGGAGTAATGGTGAGCTGTCCCTTGTTGAACGCCTCGATCGATTGGCCAGGGTCCTTCAGAATCCCATTAAGCATACACTAATAGCAGCAAAATCTGAAGGGCTTGTTTCTGAGAAGAAAATAAAGGGAGGAGAACAGAAGAAAACAAGACTGCCAGAAAAGGGCGTGTTGGAAAGTTCCTTCGAACCTAACGCAACCCATCTTGAAGAAAGGCCACGTATCACCCCTGATAAAAATATCATTGTTGAGCTCCGGAAAAATAGGTCGGGAGAGCAAATTATTTGCCACGTGAATAAAATCCTGGAGCACCAGCAGTACTTGGAAACTCCCAGTGACACATCCTCAGAGGCAAGGCTTAGTAGAGATCACGGCACCACGATCAGTTCCACCACCTCGGAATCAGATGCGGTGACCCAAACGGAGGTGGAAACGGAGGTGAGCAGTTGCATTTCCACCATCGACACTGCCAGGCTGATCAGGGCTTTTGGGCATGAAAGGGTGCGGCTGTCACCGAGACTCTCCCACCTTTATTGGACCATCAACCACCAGAAAAGTCGCTCTGAAGAGCGGGATGAGGGAAGTGGCAAAGCAGTGGGTGTAAAATATTCCGAGGGCACTTGTGAGAGACACAGGAAGAGGAAAGACATCCAGGTATGTGGTCAGTTGAGACAGCAAAGTGAATTTTAACTAATCATCTTTACAGGAGCTCTTTAACCACTGTGCAGCAGTAGAGTTTGTTATTCCCTGAATAGCTCCCCAAGAACGTTGTTTATATGGTAGGCGTCTGTCTTTGATCTGAGTAGCTCCAGAAGCCTCTCTGCCTTTCCAGGAATAAGGACGAGATGATGACATCTTCAAACATCCCTTGTACTTTCTTTCCCTTTGTTCTTCTTTGTCTTTGTTTCTCTTCCTGTATTTGTCCTGGGAGGGAAGATCCTGCAGGTTCTGTGGAGGCAGCCGTGGTAAGTTGAGGTGGTGGATTTTACCATCCTGGATATTTCTGGGCAACAATTCCCATTCCATAAAAAATGGAGTTATTATTTGAATTTTCTTAGTCTTTTTGTCTACTTTAAATCTCAGAATTGTATTGTCATGCGCAGGGTAAGCTGCTTTTGGCAGCATATTAAAAGACCAAGTCTTGGCCCTAAGGAAAGTGAAGAGGCTGGAGTAAAGCTGTTTTAAAAGCAGAGAAAATCTTCCTGATTACTTCAGTAATCAGAAAAATTCAGTAAATCAGAATTTGGCTGTTGCCTTTTGGAATAGAAATGAAAATTCATTTCCTGAACAGGGGCCTTGGCACGGATTTGGTGGTTGTAGAAAGAAATTACAGTGTTTTGGTGTTCTGTAATATACATTAGTGCTGAAAAGTAGAGGAACGAGTGAGAAATACTTATTCTTTTGATGTTACCAGAAGAGTCTGGTGTTGTCACCATTACACCATTACAGAGTGCATTGAAATGAGTTGGGGTTTCTTACAGAAACAACTCAAACTAAGTCTGTGTCAAGCCAATGAGTGATGTTTAGTTGCTCTTTAACATCTCTGTCAGGACGTGGCCAGCGGGATCGAGGGCACCCTCAGCAAGTTTATGGATGACACCAAGCTGTGTGGTGTCACTGAAGGGATCAGACCCATCAGGAGGGACCTTGACAGGCTTGAGAGGTTGGCCTGTGCCGGCCTTATGAAGTTCAACAAGGCCAAGCGCAAGGTCCTGCACCCGGGTCAGGGCAATCCCAAGCAGAAACACAGGCTGGGCAGAGTATGGATGGAGAGCAGCCCTGAGGAGAAGGTCTTGGGGGTGCTGGGGGGTGAGAAGCTGGAGCTGAGCCGGCCCCGTGCGCTCGCAGCCCAGCAGCCAACGTCCTCCTGGGCTGCATCCCCAGCAGCGTGGGCAGCAGGGCAGGGAGGGGATCCTGCCCCTCTGCTGCGCTCTGGGAGACCCCCCTGCAGTGCTGGGGCAGCTCTGGAGTCCTCAGCACAGCAGAGACATGGACCTGGTGGAGCGGGGCCACAGGAGGCCATGGAGATGATGGGAGGGCTGGAAGGCCTCTGCTGGGAGGCCAGGCTGGGAGAGTTGGGCTTGTTCATGCTGGAGAAGAGAAGGCTCCAGGGAGACCTTCTGGTGGCTTTTCAGTATCCGAAAGGGGACCTGCCAGAAAGCTGGTGAGAGACTATTTACAAGGGCTTGTAGTGACAGGACAAGGGTAATGTGTTCAAACTGGAAGAGGGGAGATTTAGATTAGAAATTAGGAAGAAGTTCTTCACCGTGAAGGTGGTGAGAGCCTGGCCCAGGCTGCCCAGGGAGGTTGTGGCTGCTCCATCCCAAGCCCAGGCTGGACGGGGCTTTGAGCAACCTGGTCTAATGGGAGGTGGCCCTGCGCATGGCAGGGAGTTGGAACCGGATGGTCTTTAAGGTCCCTTCCAACCCATTCTATGATTCTGTCTGAGGGAAAACCAGTCTTTTTCAAGACTAAGAATAGTTTAAAAATATTTTTACTAATATTTGTAAAAGGTAAATGAAATTACCATAAACTTTGCAGTATAAGGACCATTAATCAGAACACTGACCACCTAACAATGACATTAGGATCCACCATTTCTTGCATGGTTGTAGTATTTAGGAGATGATTTTATTCCATATTCCATTCCCGAGACTAATCTCTTAATGTCTGTTTGGACCTTAAACCCAACATGTAGACTTTTGCTGGTTAAAACCCCCGCTGAGATACCTGCAGTAATACTTGGATGAGAAGAAAGGCTCGGTGTTCCTGGTCCTTGATGTTGTGCTGAACCCATACAGCTTTCAGAAGTCGTATCTTTCATCTGCTGATGCCCTGTTCATTTTAAAAATACATACAAAGAGACACGTGACCCACCTCAAATAAGGAGTGAGGGGAAAATTGAGGGTAAAAGGGCGAACCTAATTTAAAATCCAAATGTTGGTGATTTCCATGATGCTTAGCTGGACAGAAATCAAGATTAACTTATTTTTCCCTTGCAATATCTGCAGTTCAGCGACAGATAGTTACTTAAAAAGGCTGTAGGAGCAGGGCTGGAATCTACTACTGCAACCAGTCTTTCAGGCATTTTGTAGCTCATGGGGGTTTTTTTATGACAGCCCATTGTCAGCTCTGCTTCCAGAAGACTTGGTTACAGCTTTTTTTTGTTATTTATAGATACCGCGCCCATCCCAGAAGGTTTTTTTATTCCTTCCAGTTTCTCTTTCTAAAGCACTCCTCGAGCTGCCATCTGGTAGCAGGTGCAAAGCTGAAGGTTGCACCGTGGAGCTGCTGAAGGGCTTTGAAAGCTCTGTACGGAATATTCCAGGCTGAAGAGGAACGTTCAAGTCAATATTCACTATAGAGTGACTGCTTGTATTTATTTCTGCGGGTGAGAGGCGTGTAAAGGAGTTATCCTATTTCCCCTTACTTTATATTCTTTCCACTTTTACTGAGCACATGCTCAAATTTGCTTCTGTTCTCTGAAAGAAGGATCTGTATTTTCTACATCTGTCTCTCTGCTGGAGCTGTAATAGTTGTATGAAACGAAAAAAGCCATTCCTGCCAGGATGCACGAGGGTAAAAATTGCCTCCTTTTAACGTTGAAATGAAATTAGGTTGAGCGTGGAAGCGAGGATAGCAGAGGTTCAATAAAAAGGTAATAAAAAAGCCTCTGTTCGTCTCCGTCGTGGCTCGTGTTATGAGTTACTAATAGGATACTAATTGCTATCATCAAGGAAAAGGGGAAAAAAATCAGTTTCATAATTAAAAACGAAATTTCAGCGGAGTTGCAGAGATTGGTCTGTGCCGCGCTGTTGAGTTTGATGCCTGGGGAAGCACCGTCAGTTAATTGCTGTTAATGAAGCGCTGACCTCCTCTGTATTTTATGTAACCAAAAAGCTGGACTAGATACATGACACTCACAGTATATTCCTTTATAAATGGCTGTAAAGTGGTAACGTGGCATAAAATTGAAATTAATTATTGTAGTGTGGTTGTGCTGCTTATGTCCCTGCAGCTGGCACTTGCGTTTCTGAGCAGTGAAGATCTGAAACTGTGTTTTATCTAAGCCATGCTCTTAACCCATGTCTTGTTTTTATTGAGTTTAATTTTCTCCACTGAGAGGACTTTGTGTAATGAGAAGTTCCCATGTGTGAAAGGACTTTGCTCTTTGATGCCAATGGTAGAGAACTGGAGTTTGTTGTGAATTTACAGAGCGACATGTTGATCTTTCAAGGTGGTTTGTCCCTCCAGCAAACCCAGCAACCTTGGAAAGCTTTTGGGTTGAGAGTGTACGATTATCAGATTCAGTTTAGATGTTTATTCCCTCTCTTTCTGAAGCAGAAATATTTCACACTTTGCAGTCTCTCATGGAAGTGCAGCCAACAGATAATCTTGCTGCAGCTTGTTGTAAGTCTGGATCAACAGGCCATGTTGTACCATGAAGACTGGACAAAGGAGCTGGAGGATCAGAATCCCAGCATGACGGGGGTTGGAAGGGACCTCTGGAGATCATCTCCTCCAAACCTCCTGCTCCAGCAGCTCACCCAGAGCAGGGGGCCCAGGATCGTGTCCAGGCACCTTTGGAATCTCTCCAGAGAAGGAGACTCCACAACCTCTCTGGGCAGCCTGGGCCAGGCTCCCACACCCTCACAGCAAACAAGTTTCTCCTCCTGCTCACATGGAACCTCCTGGGTTCCAGTTGGTGCCTGTTGCCCCTTGTCCTGTCACTGGCACCACTGACAAGAGTCTGGCCCCATCCTCTTGCCCCCCACCCTTTAGCTATTGATCAGCATTGATCAGATCCCCTCTGAGTCTTCTCTTCTCCATCTCACCAGCCTTTCCTGGGCACAGAGAGGCTCCAGCCCCCTCCTAATCTTCCTAGTCTCTGCTAGGACTCTCTCCACTAGTTCCTTGTCTCTCTTGAACTGGGGAGTCCAGAACTGGACCCATTACTCCAGAGGTGGTCTCACTGGGACAGAATAGAGGGACAGGAAAACCTCCCTTGACCTGCAGGCCACACTTTTCTTCATGCACGCCAGGAGACTGTTTGCCTTCTTGGCCATGAGAGCACGTCCCTGCCTCATGGTCATCCTGTTGTCTACCGGGACTCCCAGGTCCTTCTCTGTGGAGCTGCTTTCCAGCAGGTGAACCCCTCAGCTGTACTGGTGCAGGGGGTGCTCAGCACCGTTCAGAATCTGATAACAGGCAGGCTCTTCCCTGCAGAAATAATGTGCTTTTCATACTGGAATGGGCTTCTGGTAGCACCTCGGTGCGTGAGGATGAAGTCCAGGCTGGCTGTTGTCTGGCAGAGCAATAAGAGACACTGAGCAGCCTGTGATGAGGATAGAAATAACAATAGAATCAAGGCACAAAAGTAAAGACTGATGACTCTGACTTTTTTGCCATTTAAACCCCTCTTTCTTTTCAATTTGACTGTATTTCAGCAATTTCTGTTCTCCTGCATGGTTTTTTTTCCTAGAATGTCATCTCCTTTTCGTCAGATTCAACTTGTGCAAGTTCCTGGGGGCCAAGCTCTGCTCTCAGCAACAAGCGACGGACCCGGATGCTGAACAAAGGTATCCAAGCAGGTGAGTGGTTCAGTTCCGGGCTTGTCTTCTCTGTGTTTTCTTCTGCCTTTCATCTCTTTGGAAACTTCTCTGAAGGCTGTTGTGTGTTTTTGGTGTCAGGGATGTACAAGCAGCATTCCTCAAATTTGCTTCACGTGCTTTGACAGAAAGATGTGACGTTCTAATTAAAACGAGCCGTTGCCTTTCCTGGTCTGCTTGTAGCCACTCTTCTCACTTGCTTAGAAGCTTGTTCATCAAAGATTCTGATCCACACTAACCTCATGAACTTCAACAAGGCCAAGTGCAAGGTCCTGCACCTGGGTCAGGGCAATCCCAAGCAGAAACACAGGCTGGGTGGAGTATGGATGGAGAACAGCCCTGAGGAGAAGGTCTTGGGGGTGCTGGGGGGTGAGAAGCTGGAGCTGAACCGGCCCCACGTGCTCGCAGCCCAGCAGCCAAGGTCCTCCTGGGCTGCATCCCCAGCAGCGTGGGCAGCAGGGCAGGGAGGGGATCCTGCCCCTCTGCTGCGCTCTGGGAGACCCCCCTGCAGTGCTGGGGCAGCTCTGGAGTCCTCAGCACAGCAGAGACATGGACCTGCTGGAGCGGGGCCACAGGAGGCCCCAGCAATGATGGGAGGGCT
The DNA here is from genome assembly GCA_013400335.1 of Eurystomus gularis. Lineage (NCBI taxonomy): Eukaryota > Metazoa > Chordata > Aves > Coraciiformes > Coraciidae > Eurystomus > Eurystomus gularis. The sequence continues at coordinate 6,872 of VZZY01012087.1, read as the reverse complement.
GGAAGCCCTCTGCTGGGAGGCCAGGCTGGGAGAGTTGGGCTTCTTCAGCCTGGAGAAGAGATGTTACTAAGTACTTAAAGGGATCTGTAAGAAAGCTGGGAAGGGACTTTTTAAAAGGGATATAGTGACAGGACAAGAGGTGATGGTTTGAAACTAAAAGAGAGGAGATTTAGACAAGATGGAAGACATTTTTGACGCTGAGGGTGGCGAGAGCCTGGCCCAGGCTGCCCAGAGAGGTGGTCGCTGCCCCATCCCTGGCACCATTGCAGGTGAGGTTGGCCGGGGCTCTGAGCAACCTGCTCTGGTTGCAGATGTCCCTGCTCAGTGCAGGGGGTTGGACTAGATGACCTTTAAGTTCCCTTCCACCCTAAACCATTCCATGACTCTGTGATTTCAATAGCAAAGGTGAACTAACTGTACTATTTTTTATATGTTGTTTTCTCCACAAGGCATCTCTTACTCTCAGAGTGTTTCCAAAGGCAGCCGCAGTGTTTCACAGTCTTCTTGGTGATATTTTTGATGTTCTGTTTAGAACAGAAACCGATCCTGGACTGGTGCTGCTCTGCATTTCTGGTGGCAGTTATCAGTTTCTTCATTGTTTTCATTTACACACCAACTTCCCATCATCAGATGGAGTCACAGCTTTGTTTTATTTATCAGACATATCAATTATTTCTTTATTACTGCTTTTATTTGATTCATATGCAAGCAGATTGAATCAAAAGTATTTTCAGGGCTTGTTTCCAAGATCACATTATGAATTTTTGAGTGTTAGTTGACACCTTCCACTTCACGTGTTCCTGTTGAAGACTTGTGGTGGTGTTTCTGTTAAATATTTGCAGGGCTGTGGGCAAACCAGTCTTCTGTAGATACAGCATAGTTGTGGATGGGACACACTGGGTAAACCACAGGTCCAGAAGAACCTGCAGCTCCAAAATTGAAAGCCATACGTTGACCTGTGTCTTTCAACACCAGATTTGTATCTTCTGAGAGTCAGCTCAGGTCCCCAGCCAGGGGCATAGTTGGTTCAAGGTTAATTCCCACCCCCCAGCTATATTTTTATATATATATATGCTTATTTAGTTGGGTTACTTGGTTTAAACCACTTTAATTATACTCAGATTATCGTATAGTAACAATCCCGAGTCGCTGCAAACTCTCCTTGACTTGCAAGTGGGAATAGAAAAGATTTTGCTCCTTGAATGTGGGATAAGAAAAACGATTCTTCACCTCCAGAGTAAAAATTGAGGGTCATCCCCTGAAACACGTGCTGATGTGGAGGTTCTACCAGCTGCTCTGCCATAAGTTGTTGCTACTCCATTTTCAACTGCAGGAGACTTGGAGATTGTGAACAGTGCAACTAAAAGAAACACTCGAGATGTTGGGGTGACTTTTCCTACCCCAAGACCTAGCCAACCAGAGCAACGGCCACAGGCACGCTGGCATCGCGCTGATGGTGTTTCTGGAGAGTCAGATGGTGTGGTCACAGATCATCAGGCAGCAGGAAGCAAGGGGAAGCAGAAGGACCAACCAGGCCAATTTTTGGTGGAGAAAAGGACAAAAAGGAGCAAGCTGCATTTGCCACAAGGTCAGTCCAAAAAGTGCTTTCTCTGCAGACCAGAAAAGCTGAACAGCCACCAGCAGAACATGTGAGGAGGATTGGCCAGGGCACAGACCAGTCTGTCACCAGTACAGTCAGTTTTATACTGGTTTTAATCAGGGAATTTGAAACCAAACCACTGTGTCTCTAGTGCTCCCTTATGGTGACATTTTCAGACAAGATGTTAGAGGCAACTTAGGCCCCAAAGGTGGGAACTGGGAAGCGATGAAGAAGGCAAGGAGAGGTGGGAACCATGTAGATCATTTTGTTTTTCAAGGTATGAAAGGTTCTGTTGAGCTCTAAGTAACTGGTCATTTAAAGTTGCACTTTTTCATGTACTAGAGCCTTCAAAGAACAAGTGTTTTTTTAGGAGTTCTTGAGGGAAGGTTGTGGTACCAGAAGAACTAGACTCATCTCCCACTTCTAGCTCAAGCTGCATTTTTGGGCTGGTGGTGGAGCCTCCTGGCTTTCTTAGTTGCTTGTTTTCTCCCTCCTTTAAAATTTTCTGTCAGTCCTCACAATGTCATGATTAAATGTTTAAAAATATTTTCCTTAGTCATCATTGTTGCTGTTGTAGGGACTGATCATGCTCTCTCCCAGTGGTTTAATTTAGAAAATTCAGAATATCTGCTCAGAGTACTAGCTGATGTATCCAAATGCCATTATGTATGTAAACTGTGAGTAATCTTAATTCTTGTATACGTACGTAACGTTTGCATTTGAGCTTCAAAAATATCTATAAAAAGCCCCGGGACTTAGGACAGCACAGAGGCGCCTTAAAAATCTGTAATTGCTGATCAATAACTATTTAAAAGGAGGTTGGAGCCAGGTGAGGTCGGTCTCTTCTACCAAGGAACAAGTGATAGGACAAGAGGAAACAGTCCCAGGTCGCACCAGAGGAGGTTTAGGTTGGATGGGAGGAATAATTTCTTCATGGAAAGGGTTGTGAAGGGCTGTGCGAGGCTGCCCAGAGCAGTGGTGGAGTCCCCATCCCTGGAGGGGTTTCCAAGCCGTGGAGATGTGGTGCTGAGGGCCATGGGTTAGTGGTGACCTGGCAGTGCTGGGGGAATGGTTGAACTCGATCTTAAAAGTCTCTTCCAACCAAAACAACTCTATGATTCTTTCTGTAAAAAGAGAAACTTGCAAACGAAGCCATTTTATGCATTTTCAAAGGTGATGTTTGAGAAAGTTCTGCTGGTTTTCTGACACTTGGCCAGGGTGTCTGCATTACCAAACTGAGGTTTGATATTGATTTATTGCAGTGTTAGGCCACAGATTGGATTTCGTTAAGACCTTGGGCAGCAAGGGCCATAGATGGGGCTGGAAAATAGGCACGTGTATCTCTACAAATCTTTCTTTTCTGCTGTGGTCTTTTAACAGGGATTTCATGGTTTGTCCAAGCAGAAGACTTGAAATCTGAGTCTAGGAAAGAAAACCATTCCAATTCCTTTTCTGGTCCTGGCCCATCTTGGTTTGAACCATGGACCAGCACAAAGCCTTGGAGAGAACCTCTCCGAGAGAAGAACTGGCAAGAGCAGCAGCACAGCCACACGATTCAACCAGAAGTTCCAGAAAGAGATGGTGAGAACGGCTCCTCACGGCCCTTCGTGAAGCTGACGCTACAGGTAAAGACATGCTGTGAGATCTCAGTGGGGTTTCAGGGGATCAGGATCCTGTGGAAATAATTTTTGTTCCTTTTTTTGTCGGCCCCATGTTGTTGTCTTCCAAGCCATGTTGGCCACATGTTGTCTTCTTCCATGGCTTGGGAGTTGACAGGCTGGCCAAAGAGAGGTGATGGAGTCCTCATCCCCAGAGGGACTGAAAAGCTGTGGAGATGTGGTGCTGAGGGACATGGTTTAGTGGTGACCTGGCCATGCTGGGTTAACAGTTGGACTTGATGATCTTAAAGTTCTTTTCCAACTAAACGATTGTATGATGCTGTGTTACCAACTACTCCTGCATAAAGAAAATCACCAGAAAACCAACAAATTCATCCGTCCTTATTGCTTATAGTGTTTTGGCTTTCCACCATATACAGACCTATTTGAATTGACTTAATGTTTTAGGGCTTCAATTATTTGGCTTCAGGAACTAGAGGAAGGATAGCTGACGTGATGTCAAGTCATATGTGTTTCCATGCAGAAGTAATACTGTGTGGGTTTCTGTTGACCACTTGTTAAACAAGGTTTCTGAGGATCTACCCAGCATGACGGACACCACATTTTGTACGTTACACCAAATAACTGCTTTGATGGGATTTTTCCTGGGTTAACGGTTGGACTTGATGATCTTAAAGGTGTCTTCCAACCCAAATGATTCTATGCTTTGATAATGGTGTTAGATGTTTTAATTGTTCCCTCCCAGCTGCAGGGGGATGGTCTGGCCACCTCAGCCTTTTGGTTTTTGTCATCCTATCTTAGGAAGCCCTTGCCGCGCATCGCCCCGATTTCATCTCCCGCTCTGGAGAGCGTGTGAAGCACCTGAAGCTTGTGATGGAGGAAAGGAGGATACAGAGCGTCCTGCAGTCCGAACGAGAAGAGCTGTTTAACCCTCCAGAGAAGAGAAAGGGCTACAGGAATGCAAGTCAAATACTGGCCGAGAGAGGTACCTTCGTGGTTCTGCTCTTTGTGTTCTATAGGAATTAACAAATTTCCTCACGATACTTAAGGTTATGCGTATTTTCAATGAAAATATTACAATTATTTAACATCATTGTCTGTAAGAATCCGTGACGTATAAATGAGTCATATCATCGCAGTAGTGTTCTTTGTGAGAAGCTGACTTGTTGACCGTTCTCTTATCTCATTGTTTAGGTTTCCTGGTTAGAGAAAAGAGAAGAACAATTCCAAAGAGTGAAATGGTTCAAAGATCTAAACGGTAAGGATAAGAGATTTCTGCTTTAGGTAGGTAAGTGGGTAGGAACGATGGATGAATCTTATCCGCAGTCCCAGAATGAGGTGTTGGGGATAACTCAGCTTTTTCAGTGCACGTGTAGGCACCTTATCAGAGTGAGAAAGCACCTGCTTAGGAAAGCTCTTCACTCTGAGGGTGGTGAGACACTGGCACAGGTTGCCCAGGGATATTTTAGATGCTTCATCACTGGATGTGTTCAAGATCAGGTTGAAAAGGGCTTGGAGCAAGCTGGTCTAATGGGAGGTGTCCCTGGCCATGGCAGGGGGGTTGGAACTAGGTGGTCTTTAAGGTCCCTTCCAGCCCAAACCATTCTGTGGTTCTCTGAGGTATCTCTATCCCCGTCCAGTAACACATGCACAGACCTTAACATACGTAGCATCTTAAAGGAAGATCTGGGGGAGGCAGCATGAGCACTGTGCTGCCTTCCTAGCTCTTGCTCCCTCCTTTAGCTGGTAGCTTGTAAAACTCTGAAGGTGTATGGGGGGTGTTCAGCCTGGAGAAGAAGAGGCTCTGGGGAGACCTTCTCATGGGCTTTCAGTACTTGAAGGGGGCCTCTAAGAAAGACAGGGACAGACTTTTAGCAGGGCCTGTTGTGACAGGACAAGGGGGGATGGTTTGAAACTAAAAGAGAGAGATTTAGACTCGAGAGAAGGAAGAAGTTTTTGACACTGAGGCTGGTGAGNGCTGCCCCATCCCTGGCACCATTGCAGGTGAGGTTGGCCGGGGCTCTGAGCAACCTGCTCTAGTTGCAGATGTCCCTGCTCAGTGTAGGGGGTTGGACTGGATGACCTTGAAAGGTTGTTTCCAACCTGAAGTATTCTGTGGCTCTAAACCAGACTGGAATAGTACACTGACCCTTTACTGGGCACCAGTCACCTTCAGTTCAGAGCATCCCTTGCTGTTCAGCTCAGCACTGGCGAAGACAAAGCACTAAAACAGGGCAGCAACACTGAAACTACTGAAGAGCTGCCTAAATAACTTAACTCAGGTTATTCTGCGATAAAATGTTTTATTGGTGGATGAAGACGTTCCTGGGAATCTGCACATCCTCAGAGCGATGGGGCTGTTCTGTACTGGAGGCATGGAAGCACATTGTCCCTGTGTCACACTGGTGAGCCCCCAAAGAAACGTTCCTGTGCTTTGGTTGGCCAGTAGCCTTGAACAGAATGTGAAGATAAAACAGAGGAGGTTTTTTTTCATCAATAAATCTCTTCTAAGTCACTATTTTTAACTTTTTGTATTTACACTGAAGGATCTATGAGCAGCTGCCAGAGGTGCAGAAGAAGCGAGAGGAAGAGAAGAGGAGGATGGAATACAACTCGTACCGCCTGAAAGCACAGCTTTACAAAACGGTAGGAGTTCTGCTCAGGTGTTTATACTGGAACACTGGAGACTTTTTTTTTCTTGAGGTCACACTCATTATTCTATAGAATCATAGAATCCTTTTAGTTGGAAGAGATCTTTAACCCAGCACTGCCAGGGCACCACTAACCCCTGGCCCTCAGCACCACATCTCCACGGCTTGGAAACCCCTCCAGGGATGGGGACTCCACCACTGCCCTGCCCAGCCTGGCACAGCCCTTCACAGCCCTTTTGCAGAAGACATTGTTCCCCATGTCCAACCTAAACCTCCCCTGGCACAACTTGAGGCCATTTTCTCCTGTCCTATCGCTTGTTCCTTGGGAGAAGAGCCCAACCCCACCTGGCTCCAACCTCCTTTAAGGGAGTTGTTGAGAGCCAGAAGGTCTCCCCTGAGCCTCCTTTTCTCCAGGCTCAACACCCCCAGCTCCCTCAGCTGCTCCTCACCACACTCCTGCTCTAGACCCTTCCCCAGCTTTGTTGCCCTTCTCTGGACACGCTCCAGCCCCTCAACATCCTTCTTGGATGCCCTGGGCAGCCTGGTCTCATTCCAGCTGTTCCTGTTCCAAATTAATAAGAACTGAAAGATGAGAAACAACAGTTTGCAATAAACATTGAGGTTCTAACACGACTTACCTTGTCACTCCTTAACTAACCCATATCCCATAAAATGCAGCCTCCTGGAGAACTCTGGCAGCAGGAAATAAACTGCATTACAAACCTCAGTGGTTTAAGGACATGCAGTAAAATTAAAACTATTGTTTTTCCCCTCTGGTTCTTAAGCTTGCATTTCAGTTTTAGCGTTGCAGCTCTTTCTGGGCTGTGTTGTCCTGCCAGAGCTGGAATAATAGAGTTATTTGTCGGGAACAGCAGTAATTGGATTTTAAAAGTCAGGGCTTGTAAGGCAGTATATTATCCAGAACACCTTCCTGATCTGATTGTGGGTGCTTACTTGAATTTGATGCTATTTTTTTGCGTGGTATATTTGGGACTTTTTTTT
>VZZY01012082.1:0-13218 GCA_013400335.1 Eurystomus gularis | reverse complement strand
ATCAATAGTGGTTAAACTCCTGGATGCTTTAATTTCTCCAAGATTTTTTTTTTTTTTTCAGAACAGTAAATATTTTGAGTCCCAGTAGTACAGCCAAAAGATTGTGCAAGACATCTGTGCCCAGTATTTCAAGATATGTTTTTTTATTAAAACCTTTTAGTGGGATAATATTTAAAATTTAAAAAAAAATTGTTAATGCACCACCAAAATGATAAATAGAATAAATTATGAGACATAACTGTTGTAAGCAATAAATCCTCTTTGATATTATGCTCACATCTGTGTCTGATCATGAAACTGTTAAAATTAAACACAATTATCTGTAAGACAGCTAGGTTACTTTATAAATTTTAACCTCATTAGTACATGCTTTTTGAATTGTATGTCTTTACATCTGCATTCTGGACTGTCTCTAAATTCCTTGTGAGAGTGTGTTCAGCAAGGACTATGAAGTGTTGAGGTTATCTTGTTTGCAAAAAACCCAGCCAAAACAGAAGTATCACAACATTTTCCAGTGTTCTTTTTGATGGTAAATTGTAAAGCTTTATGTTAGTGTCATGTTCCATTAACAACAATATAATACATTTTTCCATAATTGAAATAACAAAGTCTTGAAATCCTCTAGCATGGAATCCCTGAACACAGGTAAGCTAAAAATCTCTTCTAAAGAGTCAAATTCTATGTGTTGGGCTCTGTGAGGAGCAAAAGGGAGCCTATACTGCCTTGGTAAGAAATTAACTACTTGGTGTCGGATTGCTACATCTGTTAGCGGAAGGCAGCTGAACCATTCTTACAACTATAGTTTTGTTTTGGTAAATTAAATAAAAAAGGTTACAGTCCTCTTTTGGTTTTGAAAGCAAGCTACTCCCTTTTGGAAGGAGTGGTGAGTGTAAATTTTAGCATTCACCTGATCCTAACCACTTCTGAAATGTTTATGCACTGAAATTCAGAGCCCCAGTGAACATATAATTGTAAGCAATACCTAAGAAAGCCAGTCTTTTAACATTTTTAAATTAGGTGTCTTTTATTTCCAAAAAGCTAATATCCAAACTAGCAACAGTAAAGATGTCCAGGTTTCAATGAAATATATTTCATAAATTAGCTTATCATTGCACTGATTTAGCATGCCTAGCAGGTGAAAGACAAAAACATGTGTTATCTTCCCTAGGGAACCTTCAATGAATGTCATTCTAGCTTCATATGTCTTTCTTCTCTCCCCTTCTTGAACTGATATAAAATTCTAATGTGTGCCCTCTGGTTCCATCTTCATTGAAATCTAGCAAAACCGCTGAAGGTAAGATAGTGGCAATGGTGCATGAAAAAAGGGAAAAGGAATACAGTGATTCATAGCATACTTGAAGAAAGTTGCAGTTGTTAACAGCACTACTTTTGTATGTAGACAGGTTAAAATGTGTCATATATCAGTGTTAAAAATAAAGTTATTCATCTTGGCTATTTTCTCAAAGTTCAGAAAAAAAGGCAGTAAAACTCATGCCATGTGTATCTTTATAAATTATTTCACATGCCTTGGAAAACACACCAATTCATTCGCTCCCAGTGGTAGCAATAGTAAAGGCAGGATCTTTAATGGATTTGCTTGTGTAATTTCTGTAGTTTTGGGTAGTGATTGCTTTGTTGAAAAGCTTCCACATGGTTTCAATTCTCTTTTGTCATGGACATCTGAGTTACTAACATAGAGTGACTTTTTTTATTTCACATTTTCCTTGGAAATCATAATTGAAAGTAGACATGGAAAACACCCAATAGATCATCACTGTCAGAATTTTAATTTATAGGCACCATATGGTCAAAGATTCTGTAATTTAATAAATTTGCACAACAAAATAGAAAATGTAACCAAATAAGGGAAAATGATCCAGTTAAATATTGAGCAAATGAATAGCAGAAAATTACATGAAAAGAACATAATACTCTGTTTCCCCGTATTCACAGTAATGACAAGGAAAGCAGCAATAAAAGAGTAACTTAGAAATAAAATACTATGACCAAGCTCTTTATCCATCTCTGAAAGGTGACAGGAATATGTTATAGCATTGGGTATGTTGAAGAAGCAGAATCTTGACTGAAAGATTTGACAGGCCTTTCTGCCTTCACTGGAACAGAATAGAGGCTGTGAATGTTGGTAGGTCCAACTTTACCATTCCCTTTCGCAGCCAGAGTGAAAAACATTCGCAGCCTTACTCTGCAAACTTATATGTGACGAAATGAGTAATCACTGGAGTAGCTGCCGTGAGTTCAGAAAGAGTGCTATATGAATAAAGTTCCTTGCACAAGTACATGTTTGTGGGAAGGAGTCTGACTTGGTGTGTTGGCTACTGGACTTGTAATGACATCATGGAAAGCTGCATGAGTAACACCACGTGCAGTGCTTTGAAAATGTAACAATGAGCACATCAGGGGAGTGGAACATCCACTGACTTCAGATGGGCAACATCATGCTATACAATTCATCTTCTTCAACCCCTCAACTTAAATCTTCTGCAGCTTACAAATGCATAACAGGTTTTGGTTTTTTTGCTTGCTTTTTGCAGTTATTTGTTAAAAGGCAGGGATGACTTTTAGACAGTAAATCATTGGAAAGACCTTTAAGCCACCCCATTTTTAAATGACTCATGACTGTACACAAGCTACTGTCACCTAACCATATTTCAGGCTCACATGACATTTTAAAATAACTGTAAAGAAATGGGGTTCTGGAGACAAATATTTTGATTAAGGATATTTTCATTGATTCATTGAGCTTTGAATCAGGCTGCAAAATTTTTCTTCATTAAACAATGGAAGAAAGAGGGGAGAAATATAAATTATACTGACTGCATAAAATAGGTCATTAATGTTTTTTTGACAAGCCTGAGAGTCCAGCTTCATATCTGTCTGCAGAGGGGAGCTTTCTTCTTCATCAGACTAGAAATGAAATAACCTACTGCAATTAGTCTTCCCATAACAGTAAGGTTTTTAATAGGTTTTTGACCCCATATTTACGTAGCATTCGATTCGCAAGTAAATAACGCAAGAGGAACAGATACGTAGGTGTGAAGGTCTTAAGTCACCAAAATGTTAGAGTCCACAACCATCAGAGTATTGCCCTTCAGTGGGACAAATTAAAAGCTTGAAATTAAGCATGTGTTTTAAAGAATTAGGGCTTTAGTTACAGGTTTTGTATTTTTATTATCGAAGTACTGTCAATTTCCATTTAGAATATTTTAGATTAAATGTTTCAGAGCAGCAAGTGGTATCAAAATGTGTTCTTTATAAGTCTACAGTATATCCCTATTTGATATTGAAAAATACAAAACAATTTTCATCTCCTTTGTACTTAAGAAAAAAGGTTGGTTCATCAGTGAAACAGTGGCTCATGTATAAAGCAAGTTTAAATAGGTAAGACAATAGGGTATGAAACCAGTGAAATACTCGCACATGTTTACATGAGCAAAACTAAGTAGGTAAATTTTCAATTAATGTTTAAAATTAGTGCTCCTTTCTAATATTTGTTTGCTGGTTATAAATGGAACCGAATGGGTTTTTTTCAGTGCTACATACTGTATATTAAATCATTTACAGAAGGATCCCAGCCCATACTGAAGGCATTTCTGGACACACTGCAGAGAGTTTGGTTAATGTCAGTAACAATGAATCCAACATATTTGGAGGCACACACTCCATATTTGTTAGATTAGAGATTCTAAATGACTGGTAATGGATTCAAGTGTATAGCCAAATAAAGCTGCATTACTCATAAGCATATGTATCCTCATATTCAAATGTAGAAAATCCAGTTAAGCTCCAGCCTTTCTTAGTTCTTCATTCATGAGATGATACCTCTACAGCAAAAGCAAATAAGTAAAAAGTTTCTTTTACCCCAAATTAAAAAAAAAACAACATTTTTTAAAATATAAGTTTGAAGTTAGTCTTCCACAGATAGCCAATTAAATTATGCTAAAAATGACATTTTTAATTAAACACCAAGGTAAGCATAAATGGATTTCAAAATAATTAATCAAACATCAAAAAATTGAAACCTTTTTCTGCTTGAGCAGCAGAAATGAAAGAACCAGTCTTCAGGTCTCATAGAGATTCAATCTAATTTAATTCTCTGTCTTCTCTAAATAAACATTCCTAAAACCTTTTTTTCATCTGGGGGAATAAGGATGAGAGGGGTAATCAATATTTCTAGCATTTTAATTAAAACCGTTAGTGGAATAAATCCATTTAATTATCAGTTAATGAAATACAAGGTCATTTACCTGACAGGAACTTTGAAGGTGGATTACTAGCTGGAATAAAGTAGAAGAACCCAATGTCACAGCCATTTAGCTTCTGTCAAATTTAAGGTTAAAATCCTTTTAGACTGTTTAACCTATTCTCTACCGTTTTGTATTATGTATGTCAATTGGCAAGAAGAAATATATGATGAAAACTTAGCTACCTTTAATTTTTCTCCAAAGTTTCTGCTAAGTTTCTGTAATTTCTTCTCCATTTTTTTGTGTAAAGAGATGCAAAACACAAATGAATCCTGGGGTATTTCCGTTTGTTGCAGGTCTCATCCTTGAATGAAGTTGGTGTACTGTGTGTGAACTTTGTGAGGAAATCATTAACAATTAAACACAAATGCAGCCAGTAAATATATTTGTTGAGAAATATGGAGCTTCTCTATTTTTTTATATGTAGTGAAGAAAAAGATGTAACTTTATTACAGAGGATTTTCAAGGCTGATGTTTTCGTTACATGTGTAAGACAGAAAATGGAAACAGAAAGGGTTCTCTCTGTGAGTACAGCAGTAAACGTCCCATGCTCTTTGGTAATGTCTCAGTAGGACAGCAAATCAAGCGGTGAACAAAAGTTCTGCCAGAGACACAAGTAGTGAATGTCCGTATTGGCAAGCAGCGAGATCAACAAACAAAGAAATACTCTTTCCAAGATTCTGGGAAAACCATGCAGGAAATAAAAAGTTAACTATTCCTATTTTGTGGTAGGATTTTAAGTTCAGAGATGATTATATGAAATTAGAAATTGTTTATATCAAATTGAAATGGATGCTAATTGTAATTATAAGCTCACACTCAAAGTATACACTGCCACTTAGAGACTTGCTAAGGTGCACAGCTCTACATTCTTTAAGAAAAAAAAAAAGTGGCTCATGCCCTGTAACACGGTGCCTAGCAGTTTCTGATGTTCCAGTGTCTTTTTTGTTATGGCATTTCAGATGTAGGAAAATAAAATGTAGGCTTTCAAAATTGCTTTAGGTAACTTCAAAGTTGCTTTCTCATATTCATTGTGTCTTTTGTAAATGTAAGTCACTTTTGCCAAATTACTCCTAAACCTCCATGAGACAAAAATAGTAGTTATCATTCCAGTTCATAAAGGATGTCAGCTATGTGTTTTCATAGCCTAAGAAAAATCATTGTTCTTAACAAAAGGACATCAGGTGCTGTATATCATGCATATTTTGCTTTTAGTAGTTGCAGAAGTGTTCTAGACACGTTTAAAGTAGTGCTTCAGAACATGTCAAAGTCTATATGGTGCAAAACTGCTTGTAACTTTAGTGTGTAAGGACAATTTTAGGAACTATAGATGAGAGGCAAAATTCAATATCTTTTATTAGGCCATCTGTTAAGAGTCAGAAAAAGAACAGAAAGCTTAAGGGATGGCTCTCAGCACAAAGCAAGGTAGGGAGTTGTCTATGGTAGCCATGACCCTGCTGTCTGCAGTTGTCAGTGTGTAGGTCATGGGAAACTTACAGCTGCAAATGAAGAAGCTGGTGTAGAAGGAGTGGCAGCTAGTATAGGAAGACAAAATGCACTTCCCACAGTGAACGAAGGAGACTTGTTGTCTCCAGCCCTTCCTCTCTGCAGCAGTACTGAAGAAGCAAGGCTGATATTTAAAGTTCCAGCCCAAGCGATTTACTGAACCCTATATTGTCCTGTTTTCCTCATAAAAAAAAGAGACTGCATTATTCTTAGAGCAGTAAAATCAAAATTTTCCTGTAACTGCTGAAAAACATTGATTCCTCTGCACTTGCTTTCAAACTTTTCTATGCTTGCAACCTCCTATCATGATAGTTATGCTACGGTGTGCATTCACTATCATAAAATTATGGGTTCCTGACACTAAAATTCTACATGTCTTTGAAATTATGAGTTTATATATATTATCTTTGTCACGTGATTTGTAAGAGCATATTTTGCTTGCTTGAAATAATAATAAGAAAAATTACCATTGACTTTGACAGAATACAACCCATCCTTCATAGCCTGTCTTTAGCCTATTTTGCTAGAGGTGCTGGAAGATTTTGAACAGTAGCACTTTAAAGACCTCACCGGGGAATAAAAAAAAAGGAAACCTTTCAAAATGTCATGAGTGAAATGTGCTTCATTCCCTGTATCTTTATAATTCTTGTCTTACTGGAAGTCCTGAGATTTCTTTTACACAATTGCTTGTAGAAGAAAAACAGTGCACCAAAGAAGGGCGTCTTGCCTATGACTAGTTTGAGAAGCCAATTTTCATATTTTAAAACTGATGGTTTTAACATATTTGGAAGTTGCTTATTTATAATATTGTATGATGTGTCTTATTTTACTGTGTTAGGACTCCTCTAAGCTGTTCTTTTTTAATGAGTCTGAACAAGTTTACATAAGAAAACTCAGAAATGGTGGCAGAGAGGAATGAAGAATTGATTTTAATATGGTAGAATTTCTGGCCCAGTTGTTCCCAGCTTTTAGTTTGGTAATAAAAGGGAAGCATGTCTATTTTAACTTTATGGTATCAGGACTAATGAAGACTATATATGTTTGTAAAATCCATCACCCTAAATTTATGCTCATGTAGGTAGTACAGCCAACTGTGAAAGCAATCAGAAACTCTTTGTTACCCAGACCAAACAACATCTACAGATTACTGCAATCAAAATTGAAGTTTCTAATTGTATCCTTCTGTTGTCCTCATTGCCCAACAATAGAGAAGATTCCTCTGAGGCAGTGAAAGAGTGATAGGTTGAGCCAGCTATTTCATTATGTTGCAATGATGACCTGAGGATGATTTTCTGATGGGGCTATAGAGGAGCTGGCCTTTGGCAGAGCTATTGCGTGTTCTACAGCAGAATAGGGATTTCTGTGGCTCCTTGATCATTGTGTGGTCAGTACACCATGGGTTCTTGACCTAAGAATGAGACTACCTTGACTCTCAAGATGCTGCTTAGAATTTTTTTAAGTGCTTCCTTTATGTGTTTTATTCTTGTTTCTTTGTTACTTCCCATGGGAAAAAATATGTACTTAAATTCAACCAAGTAAATAACACAAACAAATATGTTTGTGGGTTCATTCATTATTACATGTAGATCTGAATATGCACAGACCTCAAAGAACTCTGTGTAGTGAAAAATCACTGTTTTAAAAATATTGTCACATTACTTTACAGAAAACAATAGTTTCCTCATCTCTGTGGGTTACTCAGATGCAAGTCAGGACAGATTTTGACTATTTATGTTGGTTTCAGTCTAGCTGTGGTTTTGCAGGATATAAAATATGGTGAATTCAACAGTATGCCATGAAGAGCGCTCAGCAAAGTATTCTTTTAGCTGTAATGCTCTTTTAATTTTAGGGAAGACTGTCAAAATTCCTTCAGAATCCCACAAAATCTGGCAAATTGCACCAAAAAGATCTAGGTTTTTTTCAGCTGAAAGCATTGTAGATTCAGTGTCTGGAAAGCCTTACATTTGAGATGTGTGTGCGTGTGTTATGAATGTGAAACACAATGTAGGATTTACTCCCATGGAGAAAAAATGCTTTAAATTGATTAAGTGAATCATTCCAGTTTTAAAGCATTTTTTTTCCCTCACGTTTCTTTCATGAAAGTTCTTTCCCATTTAACAATAAGAAAAAAACAGAACCCTGATACGACATTGATGTGGTACTTTTAGGAGCTTCAGAAAGGACATAGTCTTTTCTCTGCACATGTGCATGCTGTGTTTGAGATCTGCAGATACTTGGATGCAATATGAACAGAGCATATAGTCCTTTAACATCGTCCATTCCTTTCACTGCCAAATGCAGTGGAGGTTCAGAACGTGCAGAAATTGTAGAAGCAGATCTAGGTTTCAACTGACTCTATTATTCAAGCCAAAACATCCAGCATCTTCTAATGAGAATTGTATAGCAATAATTAATACACGTTCCATCTCTACGTATTGAGAAAGGGAAACACAGGAAATAAAGTGTGTGGATCAGAATGGTAATAATGAAGTTGCAGAAATGCAACTTAGCATATTTAAAGCAAAGCTGTCATGATCATGTGGGTAAATGGTTAACAGAAGGAAAGGATTAGAAAGATGGGGGTATCTTTGCATTGTTTGGAAATGTATTTTGAACGATACTGATGTTAAATTTTACTTAAAGGAGGATTTTTAAGCTAGAGCCCCATTTAGTTCCTTATGTTAGATACGTCTGGGAACATGCTATGCTTCTAAATAAGGATTTTTAACTTCAGATGCAAAATAAAACAGTCCAGAGCCATAAAGACCTGGTCTGAAAAAAAGAAATATTCCTGTATTTGGTTTGAAGGCATGAGTGTGACTGCACTTGTTCAAGTTCCCTTGCTTATAGATCAAGGCGAAATACAAGGTAAATGGCAAGCTATTGTGCAGAAAGCCTGATCTTGAGCCAGCTCAGTTATATCACTACAGCTCACCAGTTACTCCCCATCTCCTAGAGGTGATGATGCTCAGCAGTAGGCTTCGTGACACAGTAGGACAAGAAGTTTTGGAGCAACATCTTAGTTCTTGACGATGTTTTTAAGGCTCTGAGCAAACTCAAGAAGACTTTCCGTTTATGTTTCAAATGTGTTTGCAGTCATAGGCGTACTTATGCTGGGGAGCAACATGATGTTAACATGTTATGTGTCAAAACAAGCATGATGGGAAACAAAACTAGTACTGTTGACAGGACATTTATTTTTTAAATGCCAGCTCTGGAAAATACTGTCTTGGACTCTGCCATAGAATTAGCAGTGAGCAGTGCATCTGTATACAGCTGAACTATTTTCATTTATAAAGCAACTATTTAGATATATACAGGCACAGTCATATAAAAATTATACATATTTATAAATTTTAGACAGAAATTTCCAAGAATTATATGAGCTTTCTTCATACTGTAGATATTCTTAAGAAATCTTCCCCACCATTTCAAAAGTTCATTTAAACAAGGACATACATTTAATGTGTATATTTCTCTTTTTAAAAGATCTTGATGTATTTAAATGAAAAAAAGAATTGATATGTTGTGTGATTTACAGTCTTGGAAAAAATAACATAGTCATAACTTTGCAGTTTTTGTGATGCATGAAGATCAGATTTTTTAATGTTGGTTAATGCTTTACTAATTAAAGTGTGCATGTTAATTAAAGCAGAGGCTAATGTTAATTACCTATATTAATGGAATCTCATGTAGCACCTGCCTGAAGCAATGGGTTCAATTTTCAAAATATCTCAATTAAGGCTGAAACTTTTGATTTGCATCTAGTAGGGTTTCAATTAACTGCATTGCAAACTTAAATAACACACTTAAAGGGATAATATCACCAATCACACGCAGCACAGTGTAACTGGTCGGTTCAATTATTGACTACAGCTATGAGAGCTTTCACAGTTGGTAGGTAAGTACTATGGTATTGGCAAGTGATTATTGTCTAGGGCTGTCATCACTTTTGTGGCTGTTGTAAGAGAGCTGTTAAATTGCTGTACTTGGGTCTCACTGCAATTCCATTGTTGAGGGAGACAAAAATAGAATGATGTTTGCTCACATCCAGCGTTTAATGGTGAAGATTCAGCTTGTTTCTCTGAAATAAATGACCGCTGCTCCATGACATAGTAAGGCATTTTATCAAATGGGAAAGCAGCATTCGTGATAAAGTGCACGATGTTGCAGTGTACTAGTCAGCCAAGCCAAGAGATGTGATTGTATTCCCGATCCATGTTTCAGCCACCACAGCATTACGTGTTGACATAGGAGCTTTTAATGAGCAGCTTCAGGAAGCGATTAACAAAGCACTAGAAATAGATGCAATCATGCTGATTGGAAATTCTACCTAAGCTCCATAAACAAGACCGTAATGTCCTGCTCCCATACAACTTTCTATGGTAATTATTCCTGATAGCTCCAAGACTTGAACTTTTAATCTGAGCCTACTCCAGTAAGACATTGATGGTTCAGTTTTAATGAAACCAAGATCCAAAAAAAGCATGCTAACTTTGGTTGGTTTAGACACAGTTGGAGAATGGATGTAGGATTCTGTGGTAGGATCCAAATTTTGTTCATATAGGTAATGCAAAGTATCTCCAAGCATAATTCCTATGTGGCCTCTGTGGAAAAAAAAACACTAAAGAGTCAGCTTTCAACCTTGCTCAGCAGAGAGGACCTGGAGCACAAGGTTAGTCTGTGGCTATATTATCAGGATTTCTCACTTGTATATTTTCCTGCTAAAAACATCCTTAGGCCTTAGGCCATCACACTACAGTGGGTCCTGAATACCTGTATAATAGAGTGCCTGTGCCTGTTAATAAAAGCTTAGTCTTAGGGCCTTAGGAGTCTTAGGGACTCCATTTTAATTAATGCTATGACAAAAGCAAAAAAAATCTTCACAGTATCAATCAATGAGTTTAGGAATTTCTGAGATTAGAATAAAGCCCTTTTACCAAACTGCATTCAGAATATTTGTTTTAAAATATTGTAATGACCCTTGATTTTGACCTCTCTTGTGTCTAGATTAATCAGCATGTAATGATTTTTGTTGCTGTTTTCACTTCTAGGGAGCCTGTGTCCCATGTCATATTTTAAGGTCATTAGATAGTTAGATTAGCTTTAGAACTCACATTTTTTTGTCTCTGGAAACAGATTAAGGTCTAAAATAATCTGAGTGCCCAGAATCCACTCAACTTCTTTAACAGTATAAGGCTTTTAATATGTACTCTATGGCTACAAAGTATTGTCTTATTTATGGTTACTGGAAATGTGCATCTTTTAATTAAAGCTTTCCCTTGACAGATATTTTTTGTAGTAATTGAACTTCAGATTCCTTGAGTCAATATGCATCTTATTTTAGCTGTAGAAAAGTTGCATTTTCATGGATTGGGTGTGAAAATAAAAAGATGCAGCAGGTATGCATATATGCCTACTGTGGTATGCTATTGTCATCTCAGTTATTCTTCCTAATACTGGTTGAAAGAAAAAGATTAAATTACGCAATTGTATAGTCACATGAACATTTGATACTCACATATGTCATCTTTGGACATCTACATCTCGAGAGGGGTGATTTTGCTATTCTCAGTCTGCTTTGGACCTGGCTCCTTTTCCTTGTGAAATTAAAATGTTTATTCATATCCATTTAACTATCTGTCTAAACTTGCATAAAAATAGTCAAATGTCTCCTGTTTGTGGACTCTTGTTAGAACAGATTACTGTAAAAATAAATCTTGTATTAAATTTAACTACATTCTAAATGAGAAATAATACAGCAGCAAACGGGCAGTATCTTGTGTAATGGTCATGTCTTTGATGAAAATCTGTTGAAATCATTGTATTTACAAGATTACTGAGTTTAGGTCTCTCTGGGTATTAGTTGGCCCAAAGGCACTTAGCCAATTAAGGCTGTTGGAAAAAATGAAAGCAATCCAACCTGAAGCTTTCTGAAAGGAATCTCTAAAACTATTTGCTTCTCTTGCTGTATAGGGACTATAATATAGCACTTTCAATATCTTGGGTATACTTGGTTTGGTTTTATTTAGCTGGGCTATTCTTGTTAGGTATGAGAGAGAAAAAAAACGTTTAATTTGTTGTTCAAGTTGCAAATTATTATTACATAAAAAGCATCCTGAACAAGTGATTCTACAGTATCATTTTATTAAGGAACAAGCAAGAAGGCGGCCATACAAATTGGGATGGATTTTTGTAAATGGTAATTTGAAAAACACACTTGTAAATTTCTTATTCTTACATTTTGGTGTATGTACACGTCCTGGAATATTTGCTGTATGGCTAAGTGAAAACCTTAGGTGCTTTAGCCAGATCAGCTGTGCAGGTTTGGGCCTGGAGTTGTGACAAGTTTGTAAGAGAGGTCTTCAGGAGTAAAACCACTGCAAGTACATAGAATGCAGTCTGTTACACTGTGGTGTTTTCAGCAAAAATAGAAAGAGCAAGTAGGTTGAGTCCTATTAGATCGTCACAGGCTAGAATGTGTGGTATATTTTTTGGAGGGTTCGTATAAGACCCAATTGTGCAGTCTTTAGTCTGGCAAAATTCCCTTTTACACTGTGGAAAGCTTTCCTAAATACAGTATCTAAAGAATTTGAGTGCTAGATATTGGCTTTTCTTTTAAAGTTATTTTTGGAGCTTTAACACACATAACAGATATGAATCAAAATCTACCTTAAAGTGCTGAGATAAAAGGTTTTCACTAAATTTTGTCTTGGTAATGCAATAAAGTGTTATCACATTAAAATCCTTGTCAAAGTAAGGTGTCTAACATGTTTCTGACAAGGCAGCATTTGTTGAAAAGAAGTTTTATTGTTAGAAGAGAGATGTCACTTCTGTTATATTTTAGGACTTTAATTGCTCTATTACTTTGTCTTAGCCTTGAACAATCTCTCTACATGAGTGGACCGTTCTTAATATTTTATATGTGTATATAAACTGAGATTTTAAAAAATAATTTTATATCACATCTGGTTTTGCTGTATGTTGCTGAATGTCTCTAGAGGCATACAGCATTTTTATTTTCAAGTAAATTTATATTAGTTACAGTCTCCAGCTGTTTTAGATATAGAATCATTTCCTGTTGGTACAGTTTCCAGGACAATTCCCTTTTTTTTCTTCTCAGAAGAATGAGAGATTTAATTTAACAAAGGCATCCTATAATTGCCTTTGTATCTAGTAAGGTATCTAGCAATCTAAATATTTTATTTTATTTAAAACATCTGTCTACATAATATCATATGACTACACAAGCCTATATCAGCCTTCTGA
Source organism: Eurystomus gularis (assembly GCA_013400335.1). Classification (NCBI taxonomy): domain Eukaryota; kingdom Metazoa; phylum Chordata; class Aves; order Coraciiformes; family Coraciidae; genus Eurystomus; species Eurystomus gularis. The sequence goes on along the minus strand of VZZY01012082.1, from coordinate 181 downwards.
AAGACAGCTGCTGCCACTTTTATTTAATTTATAAGAGAACAACAAAATTGCTCCTTAAGATAAAGCCAGTCTGCCACTGAGTCATATATAAAAAAATTTTGCAAGATGAAAATTGCTTGCATTTACAGTTCTTGTTAAACTAATCTAGGTCTTTTTCAAATTTAGAAGCATCATTTTTCCT
>VZZY01012079.1:6606-20916 GCA_013400335.1 Eurystomus gularis | reverse complement strand
CTAGTAAATCCGTGTTGACTATCCTGGATTACCTCTTTGTCTTCCATGTGCCTCAGCATGTCCTCCAGGAGGATCTGTTCCATGACTTTGCCAGGCACAGAGCTGAGGCTGACAGGTTGGTAGTTCCCAGGGTCTTCTTTTTTACCCTTTTTCAAGATGGGCACAATGTTTGCCTTTTTCCGGTCACTAGGGACTTCACCTGACTGCCAGGACTTTTCAAATATTATGGAGAGTGGCTCAGCAACTACATCAGCCAATTCCCTCAGGACTCTGGGATGCATTTAATCAGGGCCCATAGACTTGTTTATGTTCAGGTTCCTATCTAGTGTACTTGTAAGCAGGCATTTTGTTTTGCATCACCCCTAGGTTTCTACTCCAAATATAAGAATACGATAGCACGTGTCTTCAGAAATCTCCCTCCCCACTCCTCTCAAAGATATTAACGAAGACCAAAAGTATTATCAAATACCTGCATGCTAGAAAAAAAACCATTTATACTTTTATGGAAATTAATATGCAGCATATTCATTCTTGACTACCATCTCTGTCACCTCATATGTTGTCTAGCTCTCTCAGCATAAACACTTCAGTAGAGCTCTACCAACAAATAATTTGAGCTTTCAGATTCTCTGATTTTTTGAAAATAAATACAAATCATAAAAAGTGATTGACAGCTATAAATAAAACCATTCTAGAAGCTCTCCTTATTAACTCATAGGCTTTTACATGTTTTTATTATTAGGAGAGGCTTGAACAGTCTACTCAATTTTTACTTGACTGATTTGAGCCCAGGCTTAGACCAGAACAAAACCTCTACGCTTTCCCAAAATCAAATATTCCAGCTATATGATTTTGAAAAAATTGTATCTATCCTATTGACCAAGAATAGCAGATTGAGGACTGTAAACTTAATATCCTCCTTTTCAAATGGCTGTTATTTCCAAAGATATTTTCTTTTTTACCTTTGCTTATATTTCTTTTCTTTCACAATCCTCTAGTTTCTGTCTAATTACACACATAGGAATGACACTGGAGCCCTAAGTGTGGTACTATAGGTTCCTAGATTGTATGTTTTGGGTGCTAAAACTATGTAGAAGACATAAGTCAATTATCTATACTGTGGATGCATTTCACCCATAATGTTCCTCAGTCACAACTGCTGTTCAACTGAAATTGCTGATCATAGGCCTTGTTCTTCCACTCTGTTCATAGCAAAAAATCCGTTTACTTTGCTCTATGTAAAGGAGCAGGTGAATTTCATCCTATTGCAGTATATATTCTAACGACATTTGCTGTGATACTAGAGTAATTGTGTGTGCAAGAATGCAAAAAGCAGTACAATTCAATGACCATTATCATTGGAGTAATAGTCTCCAATTCCCATAAAACCTGGTCCCATATATAATAGACCATTATGATAATGATTTTTATACTAACTTGGCTCAAATATCAAAGTTAAAACTCTGCGTAATGTTTTCACTCTTGGATTGCTATAGTATACTCAACTCTTTTGCCTGAGGCACTTATATATCCCAAACCACTATTGTGCTCTTACCTTCCTCGTTGGTCAGCCATTTGTGGCAAAAGTATTGACAAATTAGGTATATTTAGAAGCCAGCTCCTTTGGCCTATTGCCCCAAAATGGGGAGTGGCAGGGGAGGGAAATTACAACTCTAACTCTGGAGTGTGCTGATATTTAGGGCACATGATTACATTTGAAGTAGGTAGTTGTATTTTATACTCTAAGCTTAACGTTGTTTTCACAAGAGGATGCAGATGTCAAGAAAAAGCAAACAGTTATGACTAGTTTTGTTGCTGCTGATATTGTTTAGCAGTATTGTCATACTGTGAGAGGACCTGCTAACCTCAGGCCTTTTTTAGAAAAAGTCCCTCTTAGGGGATTGTGGAGGATAGTGGAAGTTCTATGGCAAGCTGCATGGGACATGTGGACTCACACCAGGGGACTGAAACAGAAGGAAGGCTGAATTGTGTGCTTTAATGGCTGATGATGTTAATAGGTACAAAAGCTCACCTTTATTACGTGAACACAAACTAAGCATTTGGAGTTCCATTTCCTATGGGAATGCATAATGGATTGAAGAAGTATGGCAAGACCTGTTATATCCTGGTTGGCTGCATTCTCTCTTCCATGTGAATACATACTATGCAGACTTAGCGTTCTTCAGTTGCTGGATAATATTTCTGTGTAATATACAAAGTTTAAGGTTTTGTGCCTGATCCCTATCTTATACAACAGGATAAGAGGAACTACATAGTTTGAGAAAGCTGTCTTTGGGCTTCCTACCTTTGCATGAGGAAATTTTCCAATTGTCAGATGAACTTGTGTTGTGTCCATTTCCATCAGTTTGCACATAACTCAATCACTTAATTGAGTTCAATCACTTAATCATTCCTTAAAAGACCTGTAACATCACAAAAATTTGTATAAAATAGATTTTAAGTTACTTAATTTGTTGGAATGGCTACTTAAATATGCTTTCGTTTTGAATTGGTTCAGGATTAGTGAAAGCAGGGCACTCAGGATTTTGTACAATCCATGGACATATTCGTATATTGCAGTGTTAAGTGTTACATTGTCCAATACACATCTGTTTCAGCAACTGAAATCACTAGTGTTATCGAAATTGGAGTCCAGGTTCCCCACAACATATACAAGAAAATTCAAACTATTCAGAAATGGACTGCAAGAGCCATGAAACTTTTAGGTCTTGTCATGTTTGTCTTCCCCTGCCTTGCTCACTCCATAAGCAGAGTAATATGTGAATAGATAAGAACTGAAACATGCTTTTGGATACTTGTATTAAGCTTCCAAATATAGCGTAGAGCTCTGCTTACACACAGTCAGTACTGATGCCTTTTACTGTCACTGATCTAAGTTTGAAAAGAGAGTTGATATTGAAGACAATGAAGGGATATTCACTGGCCTCGCTGAATATCTGAGGTCAGCCCTTTACTTACAGAGTTGAAAAATGTATAACGGATTGAAGAAGTTCTTATAGATTTATGAATAACTGTGGGGTGGAATTTGGTAGTAGTCTGCCTATCCTAGTATAAGTTCTTGGAAAATCCTTGATGCATAGGTATGTACCATTTCACCTTTTATCTGACACTTAGGATGAAAAACATTTCGATACGATTAAATCCACAGTTTCTATGACAGTCAACCATGCAGCATGCAAAAACAATTGACAGGTTAATTATGCAGGATCCGAGTATTTGAATCACATTTCCTTATGCCAGGTTTAAACTACTTTTTATTTAGGTAGTTACACTGGCAACTGACAACTTAAAAAAAAAAAAAAATCATGGAAAGGTTGCCCAGAGAAACAAATAATTTAAAGATGTATATTTTTATTGTATGTGAAGTATGCTATTTGAGATGAGTGTATCCTAAACTCTCCATCTGTTAATATGATTAACAGAAAATAATAACAGAGCTTTCAATCAAATGGAAATAGAACCAAAAAAAAGATCCAGTAGAGATGTGAGTTATACAGTTATTTTTCTCATCCTCACAGTTAGATGCACACAGGGCAATTGTATCATGTTCCCCTTATGAAATAATACTTGAGTTATATAGTTGCCTGTCTTCTGAAATGCGTGCAACAAACAGTACCAAAATGACCATGACCTCATTCCAATGAGGTGAGCAAGCATCATTTCTATTTTATGTCTAGAAAAGCTGGGACAAGTGTAGCTGGAATATGTTTTGCCCAAGGTTATGGCAGAAGTGTATGTGAAAGATAGATATGGAAACTAGATACCTTGATTCACACTCCCTTTTATTATCCAAAAGTCTCACTTTATTGTTTTTAACAGTATTCCTGTAATCTTCTATTGACATATATACAAAGTACCATTATCTGAACAAAGAATTTACACATACATGTTTGCAGTATAGCAAGTTGTTTTTTTCTTCTAGTCTTGGAAGTATGACCCAAAATTGTGCCCTTAGTTGTCCTGTTATCCTTTTGAATAGTTTCCAATTATTTTTAGTGACTCATTCAAAATGACCATTATTGACACATAAAGGGGTCTTTTTGCCTGTATCAAGAGGTAACAAAAGAAAATATACTTCTGCAATGGGCAAAGCCTATGGCTCTGTACATTTACATGCAAAAACTTCACTAGGTTTTTTTTTTTTGACATTGTCAAATAGGGCTTTATTATGTCTCAGGTCAGAAATCTAATTAGATTGACACAGACACTGCATGTTTTATGAGACCATTTCTTTGGCCACAAAAAAAAGTGTGGGGTGAAAATAAAGTATGGTATTAATTATGGCCCTAAGATATGGATCAAGCAGTGCAGTCAGCGTAAGTCCTTTATGTTCAAGTCCTCCAGATTCTGAAGTCTTAGTCACAGTCCGGATGATAGCTTTTCTATTAGAGTAATCAGAACTACTTTTTCTTTGGGGTTTCAAGTTTATCCTGCATTTAAAAAAAAAAATCAAGTCAATAATTACATTAACTTTGTAGGTTGCATGATTGACTAGTATAAATACGTTTGAGACTGTGTGATACACCTAGAACATTTTGTAGAGTGAAGGGTAATAAAAACAAGAACATTGACATTTGGTATGAATTGGCCTTCATATGTATGTAGCTTACAAAAAATAAGTACAATGTCTGTATGTGATACTCAGGTAACTTTTTCACAGGTTTAGACTGATAGCATAAAAATTTTCTTCTATGGGGATATATGAAGTTTTGTAATTGGTTTTAATGCTCTCAAGCTTAGATGTATCTGTTACATTATATGTGTATACCATGGGTTTTTCACAGATTAGCTTATTTCCCCAATTAAGACTTTCTACATGCCAGCAAATAACTTTGATTCTCTGCATTCATTTGTATACTGTCACAATTATCCTAACTTTCCACACATTTTATGAATTTCCCCTTTTTTCCTGCATGAGCAAACACTTTGCGAATGCTACATGCCATTCATTGTCTACCAGGTTGTGGCAGAACAGTAACAACAAGTGCAACATGAAAAATAGTTTCCATCATAACTCTCTACATACAAATGGCCCTTTCCTATCAAAATACCATCTTCTTAAACTGACTTTGCCATTTTTGGTACTTACCAGCAGATTTTATTTTCCTTGATGATTACAAAGAGAAAAAGAGCTCCAAAAGGTGGGAAAGCCTGACATATGAAACCAACCAACTTTCTTAATGCAGTAAGTTCTATACTGTGTGCTCCAGTACTTGTATCAGTTACTCCTGTATATTTTGTGATAGAATCACCTCCTCCAAATCTGAATCTCTGATATAATCTTTTTCTGGTGGGTTTGGATGTTCAGCTTGATCACAGTACTCTGTGAAAAACAAAATTATAATATGATTATAGTGTGTGGAGACTATGTGTACCAAATAGATTTAATGGCATACATATATAGTCACAAACTAGAGATTCTCTATGTTGAATTTCAAGCACAGACATGATCCATTGTCATACATAATTTCAAATAGTGTAGATAAACCTGTATTTAAGAAAATGTTTCAATGGTCTTTGGAGAAGGTGAGGGAAGAAATCCTGGGTCTGTGAAGCTTTTTGGGTATGTGTTTTAGCTTGTGCTATTTGTGATGTTTATTCTGGTGCACCATTGTCTTGTCCATTTCCACCGAGTGCTATGGTATGCCTGATATCAGGTGGATGCAACAAAGCTGATGAGATATGTAAGTAGTCTGAGTCTGCCCTTAGCTTGTAAGGAGAAACATCAGACACTACAGACTGCATGGAGTAGTGAATGCAAACATTGAGTCTATATTAGCAGTGCACAAGTAGCAAGCATTGAAAAAAGCAGTTAATGCTGGAGATTTGATATGCATACTGTACACACCTGGGGTAATTTAATTTCATTTTACTCTAGTCTTTTTCCAGGGACTGATGTCTATTAGCAGAGAGCATTTAGGTGCACTCATAAAGCACATCTTCTGGTTTAATTTCATCAGAAAGGAACTAGGTTGTGATCTCTGAGACTATGCTAATTTATATGTACAAAAACAAGCAGTGAGTAGGATTACCAGGAGAGCTGAGTGAAAACTGCATTTCTGACTAAAACTAAAATGCTAATGTAGACAACAACATAACACTGAGCAAGAGTATATATTGCTTTTAGACTCAACTGCACAGATTTTGCCTAAGGGTCTTAGCAACTGGTGGAGTTAGTTACTCTCAACGCTGTTAGGCAGGCTGTGCATACCCAGTTCTCACTATGTCCCAGTAAGAGCCAGGGTGTACTGTATAATCAGGAAAAAGAAAGTCACAGTACACATTTTGGTTGTATTTTCACTTTTTCATCCCTGATTCCAAAATGGTAGCTAGCATAGCCTTTTTTCTTTTATTTTACTGTCATTCCTTTTAGCCCACTGCCTGTTCCTTAATAAATGCTGATTTTAAAATAAAAAATTATTTCAGTGTTCTGGATTTTGGTTTGTTTTCTTTTTTCAGTAGATTTATTTGTTACATCCTGAATGCAAGAAAAGAACTCAATACAAAATTTTAGTGTCCATAATACTGTCTTCTGCTGGAGATTACTGTACACTCATTTACCAAAGAGTAACACAATGAACTACAGGCTAGCCTCCTTTATAAAAGGAGAGCTTTGTGAATTCTTTTGTTCGTAACTGCAGGTGCTTCTAGCTCTGAAAAGATCCTGTGATCTGATAGCTGTTTCTCCTGTTCTGTGACCATGTGCAACTTGCATAATAAAACAAACGTGGAAGATTGTTACCTTCCCCAGGACTGCTTAAAGTTACAGTCCTCATCTCTTGACCTTTAATTTCAGCAAGTTTGATTGCTCAAGGAACCCTGGTGTGCATACTTGGAGCTAGTATAGCATTTTGCTGTTCAGTTTATTGTAAGTGTTTTAACACTGACATAATTTTAGAAGAACAGTAGTTTCTGGGGATCTCCTGCATATCATGGAATTAAGGAATAAAAAACAACTGCAGGCACCAAATAACCCCAGAATCACACTATGCCACAAAATATTCTGCTATGATATTATAAATGCTGATGTCTCACAGAACAATGGTGCAAATGTCAGAGGCTGTTTGTGTTGTACTCCCCAAGTAGGGTGCTATGCAATGATAAGACGCAAACAAAGGGCAGTAGAGCTCAAAGAAGAGACCCCAGAAAACTCCAGAGACCCCAGAAAAAAATATAAAAATATATTACTTTTTAATTTTGTTTTAGCTTAGTTGATGAATAAAAGAAAAGTACTAGCAACAAACAAGACAGATCAGAATAGTTTCCCTCACCAAACCTTGTTGGTTTTCTACTTTTCTTTTTTTACTTTTTTTTTTTCCAAATAAAGTAAATAAAAAACCTCCCAGTTCAAGTTTCAACAATGCATGTTGTTCAATCCAAAATATTTGTTCTGACTTGTCTTGAAGAAGTAGCAACTGTAGACTGAGATCAGTCTAGTTTAGAACATCTCACAATAAGGTTGTTAGTATACTCTCCTATAGGGAGAGTTCAGTATAACGGGGAAAACAAGGAGATGAGCTCAAATGTGCAAGGAATGAAAACTGGATGACAGCAACCATCACTGGACTTTGGATTAAGGGAGAAAATGTTTTATTCCCCCTTCTGAACTTCTCAACTGAGGTCTTCAATTTGCTGAGAAGAAGCCAGAATGTAAAATGTTCTGAAAATGCCAAACTATATTTTTCTTTTTTTTTTTTCAAACATTCCACTGCTACTTTTAATGTATTATAACTGCAGTTTTTACCTAAGGACTGATAAACCAAATGGAAGTGTTTTCGGTGGGGAATCTTTAGGGTATGTCTCAGGATCTGATCACTGGAAGGATTGGTGACACATCAAAAGATCAGCAGTAATTACCCAGTGGCTTATAGCATTTGAAGGACAAACTAGTTCTGGTGAACAGCAGTACTGAACTCAGAGAATAAGTTTTTCTTAAATTGGACTACCAGTAACAGTGGAATAAAAATCTAAATTTAATCCATAATGAGGACTGTGAAACATTCCTGTACTATGGTGCAGCAAAATGCAACAGAGCTAAGAAGTGAAATACAATGAGACGCAGAAAATGATAAAAATGAGTAAAAAATGCTATAGATATTTAAATTTTTAAAAGAAATTTGAACCATAGGATAGAAACTGGAAACAATTGTGACATTTACTTCAGAACAGTCTTAAGTCAACCAAAGGATTTATGCAGACACAGCCACAAAGACATTGAGATTAACGCTGTTCAGCTGCCCCATTAAACATATCTGCACTTCGTGGTCCTCCATGTACAAACCTTGAGAACCACTCAACTCTGCACGACAATACCAGTTGCCTAAATCATCCCAGCTTGCTTCTGAAGGGCTAAGTAGCCTAGCGAGAACTTGCATTTCTGCATATCATCTTGCACTACACTGAACAGTGCAGTTTGGCCACTTTCTTCATAGGTACCGCGATTTAAAACACTCAGCTATTAAAATGGCAATCAGCGTTAATAGTAATTATTTTAGCAATAACTTACTAAGAGCAAACACTGGAAATCTTGGTGAGGCTACACTACCTCTCTGCATCCTCTCTCTGTTCCTGGCAGATTTCCAGTCATGAAGCCTCTCATATGTTTTAATAGAGTAAGGAGGTTGCACTCTGTGTTTCTTTCTTTCACAGGTATTACATAGGTTCTCGTTTTTTGTTTCTTCTCTTTTTATTTCTGTTTTATTTGTTTGGGGTTTTTTTGTTGTTTTTGTTTTTGTTGTTGTTTTTTTTTTTTTAAGTCTAGATCTTGAAGTCAACAGAATAGGTATTAATCCAGCCTTCTAGTCCTCCTGGTTACAAGACAAAACTTGAAAACGTGACTTGAGTACAGCTGCAACATCTCAAATCCAGGTGCAAAGGAAAAAGCACAGCTTTTATGTGTGAAAAAAATAAAATCTAATTGGATTATCTGTCTTATTTATATGTCAATGAGGCAACATGTCAAATAACTATCTACAAATACACTCACAGTGCACTGATTCTTTTTTGCAGGTGTTCGCTTAGTCCCTTGTGTTTCTCAAGCAGATTCACATTTGTAAAGTAAAGCAAAGCTCAGTAAGTTTCTGAGTGTTAATCTGATTACTCACAGTTTGGTCTTTCATGTCACACAAAATGAAACTTGTTTGTGTTTATTTTGAAGAAATATAGTTTCTAAGGAGTTAAAAAACAATAATGAAAAACATCGGGGCGTGGGTTTGTGCATTCATCTGTTTATTTTCTCTTTATTTTGTACTCTAGTGGTCATCAGAAATAGAAAGATTTGTCTTGCAGTGTTAAGTCAGTCTGTATCAATTACTGTTCTCATTGTATTATCCTTTTGCTGTAGAAATAATATTTTAAATCTTATCCACAATCCAGCTGTCAGCACACTGGGATGCAAGCAGCACAAAGTGGAAGAAATGTCAAGCTTTTTTTGTGTAACTGGGAGTTCCCCATTGGATCCATATGTCACATATATAAACTGGGACAATTGCTCAGACTTCAAAATATTGCAGTGTTCTCAATGTGAATTACTTACATCTGACTGCCGAAAAATATTAGCAAACCTCATTTGGTTTTCAGTAGAAATCTTATTGTCCGATGATCTTAATTCTGAATTTCTAGCATACCCTTGAACTCCCATTAAAGTACTGATGTTAGAAGAAATTCTTAGCTCACAGTGGAGCATAACCAAAATGCCTGCAGTACGTACATCCGCAACACCTATTTGTTCTAACCAAGGATGAAAAGGTTTTCTGCTGCATTATTCTACTAATATTTTCTAATTAATTTTAAAAAAAGTAAAAAAAAAAATAATGGCAGCAGTGTTCTTATTATTTTTCAGTGACTGTATAACTCTTCCTAGTTCCATCAGTGAGACAGACTTGGAAGGATCTGTCTCTGAAACAACCAGTTAAGTCACTTCTGTACTGTTTAATAAAGACAAAATCAATGCCAGAATAGCTTTTGAGAACAACTGCTGGAGCATGTTCATTCTAGGAATAGACTTTCAAGGACTGAGCCAAAGAACAGTGACTCGGGGCATTAAAAGTTTGAGTCAATAAATTTGTATTTTTATTGTAGCACCTGAACATATCCAAATGTTCATGTCATTGTACAAAAATAGATAATTGGTAATTTTTATCCCAGAGATCTCTAATCCTTCCTCTAGCACACAACTTATCATTTGGTCATTGGTAACTTGCTGTGCCTTCATGTCTTCTGAACAATGCTCAGAATAATATCTAAGAAGAATAAATATGCATTACAGGAACTGAAGACAAGTAAGTGAGAGGCTTTTATAACTAGTGTTTTTTGCAAAGTTCAAAAGTATTGTGCACAACAAGTTTCAAGAAAAAGTTGTAAGTATTTATCTTTGTTGCTTTAAAAGAATACTACACAATGATACAGATAGAAGAAAATAATGTTATCTAAAAAGAAATATTTGATTTTACTTAAAAATAAGAAATAGGATAAAATTCCAAACTACAGTATGATTTAAAAATATTTTTTCAAAGTTGTTCCTCATTTTCAAAAAATAATTTTCAAACAATATTTGCATACCTGGTTTTTAGAAATCAAAGCTCCAGAGCTCTACTTAGCACTATTTTCAGTCACAAGAACCTGTCTCAATTGAGATATGATATTAAAGTTCACTCTGAAACTAGCACTTTTCAATGTGAATAAGATATCACAAATCTGATTACTACTTAGTAAGAAATCTTCTGAAAATATAAGTGGTTGTGATTGATCCAATTGATCCATGACCCTTAACTTTCATAAGAGTCTAACATCCATTGTCAGCTTCTCCACTGAACTGTAAATCACACAACAGAAAATTTATTTGATTTATCCAGACACTTTATTTACCTTCACCATTAAAGATTGATATATATCAGTGAGGCCTTCTCATCCAGGTGAATGACTATATAACTGGCTGATATATAGTGTGTTGGATTCAATCATCCAGTGGCAAGGCATTCTTAGAATTTCTCAATACGTTTCCCACCTCAACCTCTCTCAGTTCCTCATGTAGGATTGATTATTTTGCTTACACCTGTGTAATTTTAGTGACCTCTAATTAGATGTAAAGCAGTGAGAGTAATATCTGACCCTAGATATTATACGTGGAAAAAAGCCTGTTCTTTTGTTTCATCCTCCTGTCACAACTACTTATATCCACTATAAAGTTAAATATATCAAGCAATGGTAATATTCCATATGCCTGTGAAAGATGAATACAGTAGTTAAAGGATCTTGTTGTTCGGAAGATTTTAATTTCAATATGTTTATCTCACCATTTCTAACTAGGAATGCTTTCCTTCTACTCAAGCATCCACCCTTTACCAGATACTTCTGCAGACCAAATAATATAGGCTGCAAATATATATTTTTACCCTCGTAGCAATTCTTTAGTAAATTGTATACCAAAATTTCATTTTCTGTGCCTTTAACCATTTGGATTGCTCTTTTCCAAACATTTATTTCTTTATCAACTCATTAATGCCAAGGTATTTTAAATATATCTATATTTCCATCAGTTGCCTTTCATATCTTTGTCGTATCAAATGATAACAGTTAAATGTTTCTTTTAAAAAGATTCTCACTGAAACAGTGAAAGTGTTTGAAACAAAACATTTGGTTTCAGTTTTGGCATCCCATGAAGATTAAATATGACTTCTATCTTTTCTAATTTATCTTCAGCTATTATTTTAGAACGCATTTTTTGAGTCTCAGCTGAAGATTCCTACTCTGGCTTGAGTTTTCAAACCCTGAGCTAAGCTGTATATTATCTGACTGGAGTCCCCTGGTCATTTTAAACATCTGGCATTTTGCAGCACAGCAAAGGTGCTCATGATGTGTCGTGCTGTGAATGTGTAGCACCAGGGCCTCTGACAGAGGACAAAGTAGCTGTGTGCTTAATACATCTGCCCCCTTGACGCATTCTGTAAGTGGTCAGCCATTGAGAACTAACTTTATTGTTTGATTTTTCTTGCTTATATAATACTCTAGAGTACAATGTTTCAAATCACGTGCTCAGTCTTTGAGAGTGTCTAGTAGCAACATCATAGGGTTATTAAACATAGATCCTAGTGTCAGAAGGGATCACTTTGGTCACTTAGTCTGACCTGCCACTAAGGTGAAAAGATTTCCAGGACAGGTTATTTTGCTGAAGCTGCATATTGTATCCTAGAAAAGCCATTAAATGCTCTTGACAAAAGCAGAACCTAATGTTGAAACAAATATTCAGTAAATTGCAATAACTTCTGGTAATATGAACTGTTGGCTTTTTTTTTTTTTCTCCGTATTGTCCTCCTTACCTGGTTATTTGGAATTCTGTTCCTACCTTTGCTTTGTGAGATCTTTAGCCAAGGCCATGGTTCTATTTAAATAAAAATCACTTTCCATTTACTTTGACATTTTTAAAATTAGAATTCAGACTCTGAAATGAAGGTCCTGTCTTATGTCCTTTATCTTGATTCTTAGCTTGTCCTTTATTTAGCTGCAGGCTAGAACATGCATAGAATTGCTTCACAGAGAAATTAGGGTTAGTGGGGTTTTGGCAAAACCTGACCACAGCTAGTTTTCCATTTCACAGCTCTACCTTTCAGATATAATTCCATTCATCACTTGTGTGACTTATTCATAGCATACATTAGTGGTGTATAGCCTTAATGAACACACAGATTTGATACTCCAGCATAAACCTTACTATGCATATGATTAACAAGGCTATAACAAAGTATTTCTTTCAGGATCTGTACTTCTAAGGAGAGTTGTATACAAATTTTAGTTCCAGGGAGCTAGCTGTGTTTGTCCTCAAACTCTTTTCCTGATTTGTCCTGCAAACAACAGTAAGAACAGAAAACTAGATGACAGTCTGTTAGTGGCGGCTATCAAATTTTTCTGATAGTGAGTAATAACTAGCAACAGCCAAAAGCATAGAAGTGAATAATAGCTTTCAGAGAGTTCATCCCTAAACTTTAAAAACCGGCAGATACAAGTCTACCTTACCTTCCACTTTATTTTGAAACACTCTCACAGACATTAAACTTAACCTGCAAATATTACTGAAGGTCTGTTACTGACTGAAGTCCTTGAACCTATATAGGTTGAATAAGGTCTGCTGCAAGAAGCTTTAAAGAACAAGGCAAAAATGACACTTTAAAAATTATTTCCATTCTTTCCACCTCACATATTAATGTAGAGGGGATTCCTGAGATAGCACCATAGCATCTGGGTTAGTGTTTATAAGGGTACCATCTCCCAACATTTCTGAAATAGTATGAGGCACAGCGGGCCCTCTCAACCCACAAGACTCAGTAGAAAGGATTGTCTCCAGCATTTGAGAGACTAAAATTTATGAGCTACCTTGGAGATCAGCAAGGCAAAGGAGACCACTGACAGATAAGTATCTTTATATGATGTATAATTTGTACTTTGCGTTAATTTTTTGGATGATGGACAAGCAAGGTTACTTCAGCCTTTAAGACTTTGGTTAAATTGGAACACCACAGGAAATTTTCATTTGACTCATTGTATTTGGCCAGAAAGCATACCATTAGGAACTTAGAGTAATCCTTTCCCCCTCCTAAGCACTATTCTTCACCTCTTTGTTAGCTTATCTGCTATTATGGTTAAGATTTACCTATTAATTAAGCTTGATTTTCACAAAGTTGCCTAGAGAGGAAAATACCTTTAGGATCATAAGCCCAGTCATTAACCTAACACTGACAAGTCCTGGATTAAGCCATGTCCCTAAAGACCATATTTCCATGTCTTTTAAAACCTTCAGGGATGGTGACTACAACACTGCCATGGGCAACCCATTCCAATGCCTGAATAACCCTTTCAGTAAATAAATTCTTCCTAGTATCCAATCTAAACTTCCCTAGGTGCAACCTGAGGCCATTTTGTCTTGTCCTATCACTTGTTACTTGATTGAACAAACTTACCCCCACCTCTCTACAATCTCCTTTCAGGTAGTTGTAGAGAGCGATAAGGTCTCCCCTGAGACTCCTTTTTCTCGAGGCTAAACAATCCCAGTTCTCTCAGCCGCTCCTCATAAGACATGTGACCCTTCATCAGCTTTGTTGCCCTTCTTTGACACGCTGTAGTACTTCAATGTCCTTCTTGCTGTGAGGGGCCCAAAACTGAACACAGTACTCAGGGTGCAGCCTCACCAGCACTGAGAGCAGGGGTAAAACCACTTCCTGTGGTCCTACTAGTCTCACTAATCCTGATACAGGCCAGGATGCTGTTGGCCTGCTTGGCCACCTGGGCACACTGCTG
>VZZY01012075.1:0-12235 GCA_013400335.1 Eurystomus gularis | reverse complement strand
AAAACAATTCTATCATTCTCTGATTCTATATAATTATTTCAAAGATTTATTAATAATATTTTATCTTTTTCCTAAAGAAAGAAAAAATATTTGGTTTAAATTTTACTAAGAATAAATGAACAAAGGCAAACAAGAGAATAATTGTGATGTTCACTGCAGAACAAAAGCAGTTATAGAGACCCAATGAGCAAATAACTTTACCAAAAGGCACTGTGTTGGAACAGATGCAGTACAAGAGAAATATTGTCTTGATATTTCAGGAGAGCCAGGTGCAGGAATAAAAATAACTTTTTAAATATCTTTTGCTTTGATTATCTTGTTCATTGTGTGGAAAACTACAAAAGCTGTATCATGTGCTAATTGCTCAGTTCCAGTCTTTCCTAAGGATTTTTTTCCACAAGGTATATTCTAGACCCTTCTTGACCAAAAATTAATTGTTGTTTGGGAAAGTTCTGAACATTTCATCTGCACTGCTTTGTTGCTTTGAGTTTAAAAAATATATTTACCACTTCTTTCTTCCTTCCTCAAACTGTGCAAAAGAATTCAGGATTAATTATTCTCCACTTTTATTTATCTAAATCAATTTGTATCTATAGCCAGGGAAGAAAATGGCTTTCTCTTTTTAAACCCTTCATCCTAAGGTTGATCTAGGCTGTGAAGAAAACTCATGATAATCATAATGGAGCTGTCAGTAGGCAAATTTCCAAAGTAGAAGAATTGCAAGCAGAGCCTGTGTTACAGCATTTTTATTAGTACTTCATCAAAAGTGTTCAGAGATTGAAAACCAAACCAGTCCTCTGTTTAGTACTCATGCATCCAGACTTCAGGCATCTATCATAGCTATATTGCACTCTGAGACAGCTGAAGCTATTGTGAGTTGCTAGAAATTGGCCAGTGACGGTATTTTCCAACAAGGCCAGTCAGTGCTTACTGTTAAAAGACTTTAGGATTGAATTACTTAGGGCTGCTGTTGATACAGTGTGTAATCTACAGTGGGCATGCTACCGTTGTACACAACTATCTTGTTCCTCTTGAACATGTTCTGTAAGTGCAATCTAGGTGACACTGCAAAGCAATCTTTAGCAGGCAAGCAAACATGTCCAGCTTAAGAAGATGTTGCATTTTTAAAATCCACCTTTAACCCACGCTTAGTACAAATATATTGAAACAGAGCTGTTTGTGCTGCCTTTTGAAGGAAAAGCAATCAATAAGAAGGTAAATCAATTGGTTGGGTTTGAGAGTGTCTATGATCATGCTAAAAGGAAAGGAAACCTGAAAAGTTAGGGATACCTAACATTTCCTTGACAGAAAATAGCTATTACCTCAGACTTTTGGAGAAGGTAATTTATTTGCATGTGTACAAATGAAGGTTATGAGGTTATTGCATTCAAAAATGAGGAATTTATAAAAGAAAGTCGTGGTGCCTAATATCCCAATCTCTCTTCCATTGGCTTGAGTAAATCTTTCCTGCACCTCTCCTCTTACCGCCTACACAGTACAGAGAAGAAATATAGATTGTTGGAAGTATAGATGGTTGGACTCCTTATGAACATTTAGTTTCCCATATGTGAATATGAGAAGCTTCATGGATCCCTATTCACTGCTGATCCCTATTGCTCTTGCACTATGTCCGCCCAGGGTAAGCTTCAACTACCTAATTAATGAGGTGTCAAATAGGAGCAGGATCCACAGTGACAGGGACCCATTTTCTTGACCATCTTGATGGTCAAGATGGAAGGGGAACCAGAAATAGAGGTGACTTGGTCAGGATCACACAGCTGCTGGCGGTAGAGCTGGGAAATAACCCCATCTCTGTTGGTTCCCACTTCAGTGCATTTATGCTCTAGATACTCAATCCTTTTCAGATTATGTGGGAATCCCTGTGTATCCAGCTGAAGGCTATCAGCAGCAGAGTGTACAAAAGCTAAGAAAAACAGCCTTAAGAAATCATCCTCAAGTGCTGTGGGACATATGGGCTGTAAGAGCAAGCTGTCTCCATAGACTATGTTATTGGATCCCTTTGAAACTCTTGTCTGTATCTGTAGTTTTTTGTTCTTTTATACAATTACTCTTCGGTTAAATTATTAATTTTACCCAGGCTAGTACAGTACATAAAATGTACTCTTTTCCTTATAACATCTTTCTTAATGGAAGAAATAAAAATGCAATTTATTAGGAATAATATTTGCCTAAACTTTTCCTCTATACTAATTTCACCACATAGACCTGATATCAAGAAAATGAGCTATACTCTGCCTATGTTAATCCTGTATAAATCCTGAGAAGCTCCATTTGGGTTCATTGGAGGTTCAAACCACATAGCAAAATGTGTCCCATGGCTCCTTTTTGTAATGATATTCTAAACTTATGTAAATTTGTAGCTTTATGTGCTATAAGTAGGTATTTGTATGCAATGATGCTGCACTGCCTTGACTTTCCTGGACTGAAAAAACAAAGGCTTATTTATCCAGAAATATCTGGCAGGGGCTGGTAAAAATTTACGTTGTGTAAATTTGAAGAATTTATCATTGTTTTGGCTGGTTAGTACTATAGGTAAAACAATCTTTTTAGTTTTTCAGAGGACCGGAGTGCTCAGATGTTAGAGACCATATAGGTAAGCAAATAGTATGAGTTTTCTGGATGACTAATTGCATCTCCAGAAGTAGACACATCTGTGGTGAGCTTTCATTGGGATAATTCCATCTTAGATTCTTGAATCCCACCTCTGAGGAGGAGAAGTAGGCAGGAGAAGTGACTCCAAGGGGAAACATTGATGCTTTATTTCATTTATTTTAAAAATTACATATATATATATATATACACAAATCAATATATTGAATAAAGTATCATTTTATATATATTATTTAAAAAGAGAAAAGTATTAATTAATATTCTTAGGGTTTTAATTTTTTTTTTTACTTTCCCTACATTGTCTTTCTCTGTTTCCCTCATCTAGTGGGGTGTGTGTTAACACGTGCACTGGCTGTCAGCACCAGATTTCTAAAATTAATTAGAAAATGCTTTCTCATGAGATTAGTAATTTTTTTATTAAGATCTATCTGGCTCTTGTTAACTGTCTGGGGAAGCTGCTGCTTGGCTTTTCTCCCCCTCACCTCCCCATCCTGCCCCTTCTAGGATAAGCTCAGAATCCCATTCCTTGTCCTGCAGATTTGTGCTGTATCCACACATGCAGATCAGCTAGCTTTCAACTTTCTGTTTTTCCTAAGCCTCAGTTAAACAGCACACAAAGGTTAAAAAAGACATCTAATTTTCTTTGGAAGGAATCAGTCTATTGTTGAACTTATTTATTCAGGTCTGGCTTCATGTGACTCTAAAGGCTGGTTTTTTTTTTTTCCTTTTAAAGTAACTTTTGTTTCACTATTACAGAAATGCCATGGTGCATTTGCCAGAAAGCCCTTCAAAGGCTTTCATTTAAATAAGCTGTAACACTGCATCAGAAACACTTACTGAAGTCTGAAGTGATTTTTCCCACCCTCTTCTGTTCCAATCTCAGTTTTCTTGCTTTGCTCTTCCCTAGTCACTGTTGCTCTCGATTTTTTTGTTTGGTTGTTTTTTTTTCCTTATTTTGAAAATGCTGCGCAGTTAAATGAAAACCTAGACACTTCTTATTATAGAATCATAGAATCATTATGGTTGAAAAAGAACCACCAGGATCATCAAGTCCAACCTTCATCCTAACATCTCTCTAGCCACTAGACCATAGCCTCAAGTGCTACATCTACTCATTTTTTAAACACCACCAGGGATGGTGCCTCCACCACCTCCCTGGGCAGTCTGTTCCAGTGCCCAACCACTCTCTCAGTACATAATTTCTTCCTAATATCTAATCTAAACCTCCCCTGACGCAACTTGAGGCCATTTCCTCTCTATCTGNACTCTTCATAGGGCATGCTTTCCAGACCCCTCACGAGCTTCGTTGCCCTTCTCTGGACCCACTCCAGGACCTCAATGTCCTTCTTGTACCGTAGTGCCCAGAACTGGACACAGTGCTCAAGGTGCGGTCTCACAAGTGCTGAGTACAGGAGGACAATCACCTCCCTCCTCCTGCTGGTCACACCGTTTCTGATACAGGCCAGGATGTCGTTGGCCCTCTTGGCCACCTGGGCACACTGCTGGCTCATGTTCAGCCGGCTGTCCACCAGCACCTCCAGGTCCTTCTCCACCACGAAGCTGTCCAGCCACTCCTCCCCAAGCCTGTACCGTTGCATGGGGTTGTGACCAAAGTGCAGGACCCGGCACTTGGCTTTGTTAAACTTCATACAACTGGCCTCAGCCCATCACTCCAGCCTGTCCAAATTGCTCTGCAGAGCCTTCCTACCCTCGAGCAGATCGACATTCCCACTTAATTTTGTGTCATCTGCAAATTTACTGAGGGTGCATTCAATCTCCTCATCCAAGTCATTGAAAAAGATAATAAATAAGAGTGGTCCCAAAACTGAGCCCTGAGGGACACCACTTGTGACTGGTCGCCAACTGGATTTGACTCCAAAAAAGGTCCTGAGGACTGTTCTCAGTGCAGGTGGGCTGATGTCTAACAGAGAAGACTTGCTTCTTTCCCTCCTCCCTCACTAAGAACAAGAGCTAAGAAAAGATTTATTTTAGCAGTGTGATACCATGCCTAGGAGAAAATAGCCTAGCTCAAATGTGTTTTCAAAAGCTGAATACATGTGAAAGTGCATTCCAATTATCTGATTCCCTCTTGATGCTAATGAACTAAGAGAAGCTTTATCTTGACAGACAGTGCTTGACTGCCTGCTGCTCTTTCCATTTTGCTCTGTCCTACCTTCTACAGCTGCCTTCAGGCTGTTTGTGAAAGTTCACAGACTGTAATTGTTTGGGTCATATATTAGCCCTTGGTTTACAGAAGACGCTAAGTAATCGGAAAATTTCCATGGCCTGCCTGCTGACTTTAATAATCTATTAAGTATTTCAGGTAGTCTGTGCTTTACCTTAATTTTTTGTGCTAATAAGAAGAAAAAGTCAATACCATCATGCATTTGCATGGAAATTGAAGTGAATAATGTGTTGGTGAGGCACAAGTCAGGACTGTCAGCAGAGAGAAAAAAACCACCTAATTTTCTGAAACAGTATGACTGAGTAGCTAGAATGATGCTGTAGGGTTGGGAAGGCTGTTTGTGCTTCCCTGGCTATGCCCTACAGTACCAGCTGTCCAAACCTCTGAAGGCTGAGCTGTAAGCATCTTTCATTAGGCACTAAAACCCTGGAGCTATTGGACACTTAAGTCTTGACCTTTCTGAATTATGGTTTGTTCTCTGTTTATAGAGAGTAGCTTCATGCTTCTGTTAAAATATACTAAGAACAACGATCACTAGCTTCTTTCATTTTAAGGTAAGTAAAGTGCGATCCTAAACTAAAGAAAAGCTTCCAATTAAATTGATCTAACTTTCCTGCGTCTGGCCTTGCAAATACACAGGATATATATAGCTGTAGCAGAGCTGTGCCACAGGGGAACCATGGCCTGATGGCAGACATTTCTTGAGAGCCTTTGTTTGTTCAAAAACTCCTCTTCTTGGCAAAGTGTTGGCAAGTTGCTTCCCTCCAGATCTACGTTTCATTTCCACAGCAAATGTCTTGTTCATGATGCCCTCATTGGCTAGGAGGAGGACCTAGACAATGGAGCTAAACATGGGAAACAGACATCTCATGCTGATGATCTTACCACTTTGATATTTTTAAGTAGTACTGGCCACAAATTCACAACTGGAAAACCGCCAACATGATGGGAGCTTCCAAGCATACCTCTCCTGCTAGCATTTAGGTTAATGAGTTTTTTACTGGGAACATATCACAAATAAACACCTGTGATGAACACATGTGATGAGAGATCAAAAAGCATCTTGTTTGGGTTTTTCAGTGCTTGAGCTTTCGTGGCAACCAAAAGTGAGCAACTAAATAGTTGTTATGTATTGGGATTTTTCAGGTGAAATGAGATCAGAGGTGTATCGTCTACATTCCTGCTTAACACACTATTTACAATTAAGAGAACGTCCAAAGGAGTATACCTCTGCTGTATAAATATTAATTATTACTAATATTAATTATTACTAATGTCTTAGCAGTGATTATATTCTACTCTGCTAATTCAGACACCTTCTTTTGCTGTTTCACAGTCTCCTCTGCCTTCTTCATTCTCCACCTTTTGAGTCTTGGGCAGTATTCTTACAATGGATTTCAGTAGTTGCAAAGCATTTTAATGGTACATTACTGGGGAAAAAAAAAAAAAGTAGATGGTGTGATTGAGCAAAATCTTACTGCATAAGAGTAAACTGGTTTTTAATATCCAACAGTACCAGCATATACTGTGTGTTCTTGTAATGGAAGTTTTATAATTTCAAAAGCTTTCTACTCTTTATCTGGGAAGTTAAACACTGAATCTTCCCCTAAGATGTTCCTCACAGAAAGGCTTGGACCAACTAGAGCTTAACAAGAATGTAGACAATCCAACAAGCAGATTCAATTTGCTCATAAATGTGGGGGCATATTTTCAAAATAACTCAATCAAATGAGTGTCCTTGGGTAACTAGTTCTTGGGGCTGTAGCTGCCCAAAGATTAGTTGTAGCTGGGTAGGTAAATATATAGCTCCAGAGTTGGCACAAAAAATTATAAAATGCTTTTAAAATGTAAAATTTGTTATGAAATGAACAGAAGCATCATCAGTCATCATGAAAAATGCTAAAAAACATGCTTCGAGAAGTTAATCTTGCTTATTAAAATGATAAATCTAGAGGAGCATGGAACTTGTCACATTGGAGTAGGCGTATTTCTCCATTTGGTTTAGTCTCGCATCAAAGCATAGAATAAAATACTATAGACCTGTGGTACCTGGCCTCATCTTGCTGAAGTTTATTGAATACCTTCAAGTGTGAAGGTGTCTCAAACATCTTGGAGCACCCTCTGCCTTTGAGAGGACTAAAGAGTTGACTCTGCCTATGCTGCTTTGTAGCCATCATTATACTGACTGCCTCTAGACATTCATGACGCTGAAATCCACTGGCAACACTTGCCTCAATGTAACTTCCACCCCTTGATTGAGTCCTGCCCATGAAATGTATGTCCCTGTCAGACAGGACAGATGTCCATGTCTTAGCTGACTTGGGTATATGGAGTTGCCTGTGCTTTGGAAGGGACAGTGCACAATCAGGTATGCAATCCATGCAGCATACAAGGTGGGTCTGGGGCACAGTCCCAACCTTCCTTACAGGATCTGGCATGAAAACAGTTCCTAGTTGTTCCTTTGGTACAACTGTGGCAGATTAAAAGCTCCTAAGGGTAAATATTAATGTCACTTACATCCTTGTACATTCTTAGGATTAATTCAAGGTGCTGTCAGCATATGACAGTTGAATCCAGCTGTGAAGACTATCTAAAATGAAGTGGCATTCTCACAGGTTTATAACAAAATTCTTCTTTCTTCCCTTACTCAAACATAGATGGTTGCTTCCAAGCTTTTCCTTATTCCTTTCCCTTTTTACTGCTCAACTCTTCTATTTTACTGTAGCCCTTAGTGCTTTGCTGTATGGAGATATTCTTGTGGCTGCTGATGGTTCATGCCACAGCCCCTCTAGGCTTTGTCCTATTTGTTGCTTGCTACTCCAAGGTTGTGGCCCAAAGTTTTGGGTCTTAAATGATGCCCTGGAGCCACATACTGTGAAGAGCACAAATGGCCAAGCAGAATCTTGTTTGAAGAGGAACAGAAAACATATGGGTTGTCAGGGAGAAAGGAGTTATCTGAATTGCTGTGCAAATAAAATTGCTCTGAGCTTTGGTTTGGGGTTGAACTTGGTTCTTCATCGTGACCTGTTTTTTTATTGATAAGCAACGTGCCTAGTTCTGAGAAGTGCTGAATGCAATCCATAAACCCTTGACAGGCTCTGACCAGCCAAGACTTCACTTGAGAGAAAAAGAACTTCTGCTTCTTGCCATTACTTTTTCTTGCCACTTGCATCAGAAACAGGATTGTGTTATAATCAAATGAAAATATGTTTGTGGGAAAAGATGCGGTTGTTAGAGTTCTTTTTTTGGCAGAAACTTTTGATATGCATATATTATGAGGGGGTGGGGGAATGAAAAGAGTCATGGATTTTACTGTTGGGATGTGTTTACCTTCCAATAGTTTTATTTCCAGTAGTTATTTCTCCAGTATTGATTAGGATAATGTGAAGCAGATAAGCTCATACATAGTGTAAGAGAATGAAGGTAATCCCAAAATATCTACCAGTGGCATTTTAATCCTAATTAAAACTGAAGGAGGAAAGAGAAGGAATTAAATACACTTTATAGTTTTGACTTATTCCCCATCAAGCGAGGTTTTTCTATTCCAGAATGCCCCTGCTTAATTTCTAATCAGCCTTTCAGCCTTCACCATGAGTGACAGGGCAAGGAGGAGAATGTCTGCCAGTGTCTTGGGAGAATTTATTTAAGGTTCTTCTGAGCTGTGAAAGGGATTTGTCATTGTCAATGCCACCAAGGTGGCTGATCAGCACCCTGGTCAGTCTTGTCATTAGGAAGGATATAGTGTACTCATGAGAGACAGACACACAGAAATTACTTCACAGGTAAATTATACTCATTCTACCTGTCTGTATCTGTGTGTATTCTAGCTATTGTTTCATTAATTCTTGGGGAAATAAAAATAAGAAAACCCATTCAATTTACTCTTTAATTTACTTCATCAAGCACTTGGGAGTGAGCCTGTGAGGGGAAGCATGCTGGCCTGGGGAAAGGGAATGCAGTGCTCATTCCCAAGATACCCTCTTTTACACACTGTGAAATTTCATCTGTTAATTTCAGGAGACTGAAAAGAAACTGTGGTAAGTAAGCCTCTCATGTTAAGAGGTTTGGGATCTGCAAAGCATCCAGAAATCCAGGGGCTTATCTGAGCTTATCAGTGGCAGCTGACATTCTTTGATCTGCCAATTGAGCCAGGAATGGCTTTGAAACAGGTGTCTCTGTAAGGTTTTCCATTGCATTATGATTCTGGTCAGCTTCAGGCTTTCACTGCACTTCCAACTTGATCTAAAAATACTTTTAGCTGATGTGTGCTATAAAACACTTAGTTGTAGGTGAGGTGGTACTGTCTTCCCTAATTGCAAGATTCAGTTATTTGCAGTTTCAAAGGTTGAGAGATACATCTGTGATAAAACAATTCACCAGTATATTCAGTGCTTCTGACACAAGCAGGAGGTTTTCCTTCCAAATCATAGATGACTGCAGAAGGCATTTTCTGTACAAAGAAGATTTCTGTCTCTGAAGCCTGAAGAGCCTCAGACCCTCTCTTATCCCTTTGTTTTGCTTGTTGAAGCAAAAGAGCTGCCGCATACTAGAGAATCACAGGCAGCCTGTACAGCAAATCCCTCCCAGGCTGTTCTTACAACAAAAAGGATATGGCTATAGCAAATGTGCAGACAAGAGTCCATCTCAGCTTCAGTGGAAGCTGAATCAACTACTATCTGGCTCCAAAACAGTTGAAGTTTTAAGTTTGTTAAAGGGAAGGCATAAGAGGATAGACATAATACAAGTATATCCTCTTAATTTGATAAATTGGGGTTCATGTCCTCCTCTCATGTGCTTGGATTCCCCAAACTGGGAAAAAAAAAAAGGTATCGGTTGCATATTATGGATTATATATGCATATATTATATATGCTTATACTCATCTTTCTGTGTTTAGGTACTGCCTCTTTGAGTCCTATGCTTAGTGTACAGAAGAGCTCAACACTGTAACACTTACTGCCTTGTTAGCATGGAGAATATTCAAAGACTAGGATTTAAGTCAGATACTGAGATTAGAAAATTTTAATAAAAATCAGGCTATCAGCAAATCAGAACTGTTTGTTATTCTTTTATTGTTGATTTTCAATCATGAAACTGCTGTACCCTGTACCACATCAAAGGATTTCCGAATGTTCTTCAGTCTTTCAGAAAAATAGCAACAAAAGCTGTTCTGAGGTTCTTGGAGGTTCTTCAACTTCATCGGCATATCCATCATAAGAGACTATTACGGCAATTAAGCAGTGATAGGGTGAGAACTAAATTTGTATGAGACACTAGAAAAATTCTGATGTGCAAAATTGTTTGACTAAATGGCTAGTTTCCAGTGAGACTGAAGCTCTGTAGCTGAGATCTAAAGCCCCAATCTAATTACTAGAGCTGCTGGGGGGTGGGGGGAGTGGGAGGGATTTTTAATTATTTTTTTTTTAAAGAAGGAATTTATGGTTGGGCTGGAAGATGGATGATCTTAAATGTCTTTTCCAACCTAAATGATTATATGATTTGATGAATTTCAGGTTTGTCAGGCTTAAAATATTAATTAGAGGCAATTTGACATGATGATGTTTTAATCAAATCCAGTTTTCAATTGTTTGCCTATCTAGGACTGCATCAATCCAGTCTTCTAGGTGTTATGACTGTGAGAAAACTTGGAAGATAGATTTCCAACAGATGCAGTTTCTGTTCACTTTCGAAAGGGAAACAATGACACTTGGGAGAGGAAATTTCAAACAATTTAATCTTACACTATAATACGAATCACTCAACGATTCAGACTTTTATAGAGCACTTCCAACTAAATATTTTTACATATGAACTGTTATTCATTTTCTAAACTGTTATTCATTTTGGTTGGAAATGAATTCCACTGATTTGGAAAACAGCCCCACAAGGGAGACTGGGCACAGGGATAAGCTAAGTCTTAGCTGTGAAGAATTGTAGAGAAATAATGAAGCTGCATGTGGAAATAAACGCTTCCCTTAATTTTAAATTTTGTCTAACTTTTCTTGAAAACTATACAGCTGATAAACTTTTCTCTCAAGGATATTCCCTTTTCCTTGCTTTTTTTGGTTGTTTTTGTTAATTGAGTTTTTTTGTTTGGTTGGTTTGGGGTCTTTTGTTGTGATGTTTGTTTGGTTTTGTTTAATTGTTTGGTTTTGTCTTGTTTTGCTAACCAGATCTCTACAGCTGTGTGAAAAGACAGGTTATAACAAGTGAAAGTAAATCTTGAAAATAAGTTTTGCTGGAAAAATAACTGGAACTGCTTACATATATTGCTGGATTCTAAATTACTTGTAACTTGGAGGAGGAAAACCAGAGAAACTCTTGGTCAACAAGCCCAAACCATTGCCGGTAGCCATCAGATTTTATTTCTGAAGAGAATTCGTGTTAATTGACTCCCAGTGCAGAGCCCCTACTGCTGTATCTGGTTCCTGCTCAGAGGGGAAAAATGTTTTGCACTGTTTGGCTCAATCTTAAAAACAACACAACAACAAGTAGCCTGAAGGCTGAAACTCATCGTGAGAAATCTTAACCCCTAAACACTTGTCTTATGAAAGACAAGAGCTATGAAAAAATAGCATAAAATACAGCATGTCTCCTGCTATCCGTAAGTGTGAATTCCCAGGGGATGGCTCAATATATGTAGAATTTCGCTACATAAAGAAGTGTGGTGGCTATAGGGATCAGTGGAAGATGGGTCTCCCTTCCCCATTAAAAAATAAATGACTTGTTTGTTTGTTTTCATCAACTCCTCAATGCCTCAGATCTCTCCCTTAAAGTATCATTTACATAGTGTTTTGACTGTCTGCCATGAAGCTGGTGAGAAGCTACCTTACTGAAAGGAAAACGAACAGCGATTGCAGTTCCACCTGCTGATGTGGTCAAGGGCCCTGTCATACTTGTGGATTTTTCTTTGTTAGCATGGTAAGCAGGCTCCACATCTAAGTGGGTGGCAAAGGGAATCTGGTGTTATTGTCTGCCTGTCATTGTGGTTGCAAAGGTTTGTGCACCCTTTTGGTGCACTTCTGTTGATCATTGTTGTTTTTTCTTGAGTAATTTAGCCTTTGAGTACCCATCAGGATGAACCCTAATTATAATAAATCTGCAGTGTGGTGTAACAGTGGAAAGCCTAGCTAATGTTCCCCCTTCACACACATTAGGCATCAGAAATCAACAGTCACATAGATGCAGTATTATTTGTTTGCAGCTTTCTAATATTTGACTTAATTTTTACTTCATGGTCACATTTTGCCTCATTGTCACTTCTTTTTATCTTGTAGTCTCAGAATATTGGATATTGTTGACTGTCAGTGTCAATAACACCTTAAGACATAAATGGCTTCATGGTGTTTGTAAATGCTTTGGGAAGGTGTGCTGGTTTTGGCTGGGATACGGTTAATATTCTTCACAGTAGCTGGTATGG
>VZZY01012067.1:0-16678 GCA_013400335.1 Eurystomus gularis | reverse complement strand
GGTTTCAATTTTGAGTGGTTCTATGCTAGATTCTAATGTGCTCTAACTAATTTATTTCAAAATTAGTTTGACTTATTTTCACAAAAGTATTCACGTTAGGTGAGCATTTAACTTGCTTCCCCATATAAGATAAATACGCTTTACCAAACAGTGGAAAAAAAACCCAAGCAGAACAAAGAAATTAGAGTAATTTAGCACATAGGCTAAATGTTCTGAACTGATATTTTATTTTCATGTAAAATTCATAGGAAGAGATGAGTTTTGAAACTGTTAAAAAAAAAAAAAGCATACATTTCACATGGTTTCTGTTCTTCACTCTGCTCTGCCACATTTCTTCTACACATCGTGGGCAAGCTGAAATCTGAGGAAACAATTGTAGGCATCCCTGAAAGGAAATTTACTATGGCATGTCTCCATTCTGGAACATACTGCTATTTTAAATTTCATCATGTTTTAAAACTGGCAGCTTCTCTTGGTATATAACAAAAAAAACCTTAATATCTTTCTCAAAGCGGGAAATGCATGCAGCATATAATGAAGGAATGATGTACTTGAAGTACAATGCTGCATACTGGAGAGATGTCCTGAATGTGGAAGTTGTAGATGATTCTTGGGATCTCCTTCCCCATAAACTGTTTTAGCATTTCATCTGAAATGTCTTTACTGTACTTGAAGTTAACCACTGGTGTTTTAATATATGACAGAGAACATTTCAGCCATCTTAAAATGTATTACATTTTTATTACAAATGGATTTATTTGTAATTGCAGGAATAACAAATTATGAGGAATATTCCTTAATCCAGGAGAGCATTGAAGAGAAGAAAGAGGAAAGTACAGGAACACTTAAGAAAGATAGGACATTGTTGCGTGATGAAAGAAAAATGGAAAAACTCAAGGCAAAGCTTCATACAGATGATGACTGTGAGTAGTATATTCCAGGGTAATTCTGTAATTAATATCTTTCCACAGTATAGTGCAAGAAAACCAAACAAGAACACATTTTCAGATTCTTCAGTTGATCCCTACATGTGTTTCGCTTTTTTATATATGTTATCTATTACTGAGTATTTTTAAAATTAGGTGAATGGGCAAGTTGTTGCCTCTAGCTGTGAGAGCTAGTGGGTCTTGTGAAGTGGTTTTTTTCCTACTTTTTTGATAGAGGAGCTCGAACTTAAGTGTGAAGGGTTTTTTCTATAATGACTATTTCTATAATGACCCTTGATTAAAGTTGGATACTCACATACTGAAGCCAACTGAAAGCCATCAAAAGGTAGTTTTGTGTTCGAAGATATAAATTTGAAGTGTAAATGGAGTTTGGCAAACAACTCAGACAGTATTTAATTTGTTTTGTGTAATGTCATGAGAACCATTTTTTCTCGTTTACATTAAGGCAATAAGATTAACTGTTACTGGCAGGAAGATGTTTTAAAATATTCATGGGTAAGAAAACTAAACAGAATTAGTTTTAGAGGGAAAATATGGTAAACTTAAGTGATTTTTCAAGGACGCATTGAAGATGTAAGTTCAGTATTAAAACGTTACTATACTTGTTTTTTCAGCAATGTTAATGGTGTTTTATGCTGTAGTAAATTCTTTGTTTCTACGCAGTGCTGTTCTTCAGTTCCCATTTGTAGTAACCTTCAACACTAGCTAGAAACAGATATGAAAACAACATTTTTTTGCAGAGCTTCCTCTTCCTGTGGAAATGCCAATTATCACATGATTTTTACAAGAGCTTTTATACTGGCAGCACTGCATATTTAACAATGTTTGCCTGTGGTTCTGTTGCAGTAAATTGGCTAGATCATAGCCGAACGTTTAGAGAACAAGGAGTTGATGAAAATGAAACACTACTGTTGAGACGGAAGTTCTTTTATTCAGACCAGAATGTAGATTCAAGAGATCCTGTTCAGCTTAACTTGCTTTATGTTCAGGTACAGTATGCGGACCAGAAGTATGGATTGTACCTTGTCTGAGGAAACCTTTGTAGGTTAATTAGAAAAATTTTGTTGCTGAAATACTCCATCCTCTAGAATTCCAGTTCTGGATGTGCTTTGATTTGATTTTCTTTTGTCTGTTCCTCCAAGAACGCATAATAATACGGAGATTTTTTGCTGATTCTTTTTAATCAAATACTTTCAAGACAATAATGGCCATCTAATCAAAAACCCACTGGCTTTTATGTCCATTTCCTTAAGATTCATTTTTGTCTTTAGTCTTGTAAGTTGTTCTTTTTAGTTCTTCTTCCTATTCTTTCATATAGGAGATTCTTTCTTTGTAATGTGGAATCTCAGGTCAGTCTTGCAACCAGCTTTCCACTTAACTTTCTTCTTTTCTGCCTAATAACTTAGAGACCTTCTTTTGCACTCCCTTTCTGATCTTCAGCACAGACAGCACATGAGGCAGACAGGCTTCCTTTTTAAAATGGACCATATCATGTAACATGGTGGGAGGCCACCTAGGCAGTTCCCCAAACTGTTAGAGGTACTACGCATACCTTAGCAAAACTAAAGTTTTATGCAGAAGATACTATTTAACTGAAGGCTCCAGTGCAGTTGCCTGTAATACAGTCTGAAAAAAAAACAGGCTTTAAAATTCTTTGGTAAGTCTTTTTTTATAGTAAAACCAACAACACTGAAAGTTTAATGGAATGTTCCGTTGTTATACTTGCAGCTGGGTCAAATGGGATTGCTCTAAATTACATTTTAAAACTGAGGCATAAGGTAAAAATGGCATTACTTGTAAGTCTGTCTTATATTTGTCAGGTATTTTAAAAGACTGTATCACACTGAGCTGTTCTCCTGCCACTTCTACGTTTCTTTCAGGCTGCTGTTATGACAGTGTGTATTGATATTGCCTTGTCATTCTTTTGTCTATGGATCCATGAGCCTTATGTTGCTAGAGCTATAAAACTAATCATCTTCTATGAACACTGTATTTAAACAAAAGGAAGGAAAATGCTGTTTGCCCTCTCCTGTTGCCATTTGTATAATGATAATCTGCTTTTTATTTACTGGTTATGCAGATCATTTTCCCTGCTTTTACAAGATGGTAAGATACAAGCCTTTACATGTTTGTATGTATATCCATATGTGTACAT
Organism: Eurystomus gularis; assembly: GCA_013400335.1. NCBI lineage: Eukaryota > Metazoa > Chordata > Aves > Coraciiformes > Coraciidae > Eurystomus > Eurystomus gularis. The sequence continues at coordinate 13,576 of VZZY01012067.1, read as the reverse complement.
ACACAAGTGTATACATATATTTTGTATTTTATATACATGTATGGCAGGAAATGGGTGTCAAGTCCTTGTTTTGATGGAAATTGTTACAGTTGTGGCTTCAATAAGTCTGTGTAGATACTCACCAGAAAATAACCTGGCCCTTTGTTTATTAGTCATAAACACATCCAGAATGGAATGGAGACATTTGGACAGAAGAGTGTGGCACTGGATTCTTGGGCTGTGTTGAAGCTTTCAGGGAATTTCAGAGATACAATAACTGTCTTGTATGTCCCTGACATGTCTTTGCTTACCTCCTATAGGCTCGTGATGACATTCTGAATGGTTCCCATCCTGTCTCCTTTGAGAAGGCCTGTGAATTTGGAGGCTTTCAAGCACAGATCCAGTTTGGACCTCATGTAGAACACAAACATAAACCTGGATTTTTAGAGTAAACACTTCTAATTTCTAAATTTGGGTGACCTCGAGTGTAACTAATGTTGAGTTGTCACAAACTAAATGCATTTTAGTAGTCCAAGCAGAGGTAATTAGATTAACAGGCTTTCCTGTAGCAGTTTCCCTGAAAAAGGAGCCTTATTGCACAAATCAGCAACCCCAGTTGGTGAGGGGACCTTTGGCCATGGCTTATCAGGCAGCACAGGGCACCAGCTCCCCTTCAGGGTGCCAGTTCAGTATGCAGCTGGATTCCCCAACTGCATAGGTGGAAGTGAGATTTTGTTCTTCCTTAGAAGTCTACTTCTGCCTGCATTTGGTAATACCATGTGTGAATGAAGTGTACACCAATATATATCATATATGTTTGGTTTGCTAGGAAAGTACACAAATAGAAAGCTGCTTTGTCATTTGAATAAAGTTAATACTTCTGTGCTTAGAGGTTGTATTTGCCTAATTTTTTTAATGGCATTAAGCAGTTTCTCAATTTCAGCATCTCATAGCATTGTATGAATGGAGATCTAGAATTGTGCTCTTTGTTCAAACTTAGGAGTCCTGCTTAGAAGTGGCCTATCCTTTCACATTTATTGTGCTACTTTACTGCTATCAGCAAGGCAAGTTTAGTTTGACTGAAATTAATATGTCCCATTTTTCTACCAATTTTGATTTTTCTCATTTGTTTACCTGCAGTAGAATTGCCTGAGGGCCAGCATCTGAGGAAAGAAGTATAGCAAAGCAAAAGAAAGCTATTTACTGCACAGTCCATCGAGCCTTGCCTACATATAAAGCTCATAGCTACCTTAATGGGACATACAAAGCAATGGCTGCATATTTGTTTCCATCCTGTTCCGCTGGCCGAGTGCTCAGTGCTGAGTCTTACGCTTCCTTTGTGAGCCTGAGTCCGGGGTTTACTGTATTTCAGGGAGTCACTTCAGAATGGTGGCTTACTTTGGAACATGTAATGCTGCAACACTGGTTGTTTGAAACACTTCACTTTTTAAAGATTTTCCTGATGTAGCAGTTCAGTTATATAAATAAACCATGTGAACAAACATCCTTTAGTTCCAATTAATAATCAGCTTTTTTCTACATTCTGTCTGATACTGATTGATTCATAAATCTTTCCTAATAGAGCTACTGATGTCTCTTAAGAATCATGGGGATTGAGTGTAATAGCTTCAGTGTACTCCTGGTTCTTAATCTCTAGAATTGTGACCAGTTATGCAATACTTCCTCTGAGATTTGTCCATTGTCTACTTAATCTTCTCTTTTCCCTCCACTTGAGAGTATTCCTGCAGCAAACTATTAGGGTATTGCCTCCTTACAAGCTAATGTTGTATCATGGAAATGATTTCAAGAGTGTAGATATTCCAGCAATAGTTGGTTTTCATTTTTAAAACAGTCATTCCTCGCAAACTTAACCAGCAACTTTTGCAAACTGCTGTGCAAAGTTCAGTTGCTTAAATTTTTCTGTTTTTTTTCCTAGGTGTTCTACTTTTTGTCTTTTCAGTGTAAAGATTTTTTTCTTATTTTAGTTCCCGTATAGTAACTGTGTTTTATGTTGGACTGAAACTTCTGGCTGGTAGTTTGAAGTCAGTCAAAGAATAAAGTCATCGCATGTATGAAGTGCATTATCTTTTTTGTCCTTATCCTAATAGAAACAAAAAGTATAAATAACTGAACTGCCTATTAGAAAGACAACATTGCTCCAGTGGAAATAATTAAAAACCTTGTTATTTTCCACAGGGAATTTACGATTGTTTTATTTTCATTTAAATGGGCTTTGACTGTATTAAGATGAAGCCTTGAAGGACACCAAGTGCAATAATTTCTTGCTGTCCTGGTGTATGAGTTTCATAAAATTAAGGATTTCTGATTTAGAAGTAATTCTTTCTGCCCTCTGTAGAGGAGCCTAATCCAGAACCCTAAGTCACTAGTCACTACCTTCTAATTTCAGTGGTCGTCTTTATGATTGTGTTGTACGCGTTTGGCTGTATATAGCCTTCACGACAGCCTTTTAGTGAAACCTCATGGTTTTGTTTTGTGAGTTTGAACAAGCCCAGTCTTCCTGACTTATTATGAACAGTATATGTAAATAGTGTAGGTAAATGCTGATTTTTTAAAATTTTTTTTTTTTCTGAAAAGGCATCTCATCCTTTACAAAAAAAAAACCTGGTTATTTTTATTTTCCTTAAAGATTTAGGTTTTTTTTTAAAGTTTTATCTAATTATTTGCTACTCTTTGATGGATGAACACTGATTCTTTTCAAGTATGAAAGCAGTTATATATTTCTGTAAACTGTATGTTGTAGTTCAGTATGTGAAATAGATTTGAGAGGTGTTCATTCAGTCACCACTGAAACCTGAACATGCTACAGATTCCCCTAAAGAGAACCTGTCAGCTCATATAGAAAACAGCATGTAACAGAAAAGTGTTAGTATTTCATAGCATTGTTTTGAAACAGTGTCATGTCCTTTGCTGTCTCTGCAATATGTTTATATAGTGAGATCTTTTGTGTCTTTTGTGTCATTGATAAAATTTTCTTGGCACAGATAAAGATCATTACCTGCACCCTGTTATACTTTGTACTGGTTGTTTTCCTTGTAGCTCATGCTGAAGTAAATTGTGAAAGCCCTTAAACTGTAAAATGGAAAGTTTTCATTTTCTAGGTTTTGTTTGTTGTCTGCAATGGCAGGTTTTTATGCTTAAAGACAGACAAAACCCAAACCACTAAACAAAAAACACGGACTATGTACACCCATCTCCCCAAAACAAAAAAAACCCCCACAGAACAGCTGAGCAAATTTTTGCTGATCTTGTTGAAAAAAATCTATTGTTCTCAAAACTTGTAATTTTCTGTGATACGAGGTAGTTTTAGCTTTGTGTGTTGTTAATGTGCTTGCTTACTGAATGAATGAAAAGGAGGAAGAGATTCTCCGGTCATACTTCTTCTGTGATTCTTAATAGTCTAAAGCAGGGAGGTCCTTAGAAACTAATTTTTTTGAACTCTGGAAGTTTTTTCAGGCTGAAAATGAACTGCTGAATGTATGCCATAGTTTCCTCAGTGTAGAGTTTTCCAGATGGGAAGGTGCAATCCAGAAAAGAACTCATGTTTGTTAAAGCTTGATGTTGATATGTCTTCAAGTTGAGGTGATATTTGGCTGAGATAAAGAGTTTATTTTATTATACAACAAGGAGACAAGTGAGGTGTTTAAAGATTCTTTTTGACTCAACTGTCATGAAAGCTGAACTTGCTTAGTTTTACTTTGTGTTTTGAGATCCTTAGTATATGAGTGCTACAGAAATTAGGACTTGTTATACATGACTTTGAGATAGTGACTGGGATTAAATGTCCCCTTAAATGAGTTTTCAGTTTTTCAGTAATACATTAGTGTTCTAACATGTCCTGGAAGACAGAGGAAGAACTTGGTCCCACACATCAGTAAATCAATACTACTAGAAAGTAGTAGTGGTGTCTGAGTTCAGACACAGAGGTGGCTCAAGCTTTGATGTTGTCTGCTTCCCTCAGATTACAGTGAGTGTATTTGAATTTACATGTGAACTCCTCTGAGCTGCTGGGAGACATGATATGGTTTAAGAATGGAAAAAGTCCTATCCATTCTTTACTTTTGATGACATTTCAAAACATGAAGAGGTATTATGCAGGGATGTAACGAAATCATTTTTCTTAATTATGTAAGGTGTTTTCTTGCTTGCACCCTGCTTAGCCAGAGTTTTGCTTCATTGTATAGGTATTTTATGCCCATTTTAGGAAGCTTGGGTGACTTAATGCCAATAAAGGGGCACGGAAAGCATTCCTGCTCAAGAAGACATCATTAACTAAGGTTTGTTGCTTTGTTTGGCTTTTTTGTAGCCTAAAAGAATTCCTGCCTAAAGAATATACCAAACAAAGAGGGGCTGAGAAAAGAATATTTCAGGTAATTCTGAGGTTGAAAAACCTGCTATTGTTTCACTTCCTTTACAAGAAAAATAGAAACTTTGAGGTATATAGTCTGTATATTTGTGAATTTTATAACTTTTATAACTATTTGTAACTATAACAAAAAATAAAATGTAAAGAATCTGACAGCTTTTCTTTCTCCAACAGATTTATTGCCCTGATCCTTTTAACTTCACTGATAATTACTCAGTGTACTTTGTTGAAGGGGAGAGAGTGAATATTCAATATTCTTAAGGCATTTTTCTCAGTTGCATCGAAATGTAAGGATGCATGTTTGCACTAAAATAAGCACATTTAGGAAAACCAGTTTTAATTTCATGCCTTCATTATTCGAGCATGAGCTTTCAGTAATATGGAGTTCTGCTAGCTAATGCTCGAGTTCAGTGATTTCTAGGAATCACACAGTTGTAAAAGACTGAAGCAGTTGAGTATAAAGTGTACCGGTACTCTGGGAAGTGGTCTCAGAGTTTGAGTACTGTAGATGCACTAAATGTTCCTGCCTACTGAAATAAAAGTATGGCAATAAAAGATAAGTTGAAAAAGTGAGGTAAACAGCTAAAATCAAGTTGTCTGGTTTCTGGAAGGACATACCAGTGATCAGCGATCTCAGCTTGGAAGATGAGTTGAAGAGCGGGAGCAGGTCACACAGTTTTCTATGCCTGTTACACTCCAGGCTAGGAGTTCTGTAGCTCAGTGTGTCTGTTCTACATGGAGCTTGTAGTTTCTTCATATATGAGTATGTCTAGTATGGTGGAGTTTTCTTTTTTGTTCTGTTTTGGGTTTTTTGGTCGTTTAATTGTTGTGGGTTTTTTTTTTTAAATGAGCTCTTGCCATGAGTTATAAAATTTATGAGCTTGGCAGGTGTTTTTTGACAAATATTCCATCTACAATGACTACATTTGGGTACATTGCTCTTTTGGGATCCTGGTTGTGTTCTCTGTGCTGAATTTGACAGATATGATTAGTCTATGGTCTTGGAATGCAAAAGGGGTTTTGGAGTTGCAGTTGATGCTCTGTGGAACATTTTCAAGATGGAGTAGGAAAGTGTTTCCCATGTTTATGGTGCTCCTCCTGCTGCCATCAGTCAGCATGAAAGAGGTGGCAAGCAGCAGTTGAGAAGAATGTGAGAGCAAGATGGGTTGTGGCAAGGAGTCTCACAAACAGTTTTTAAAGTAGGACATTGGGACGGGATTTTCAGCAGAATGATCAGGGGTAGGAGAGCAGATGCTGACATGAAGTTCAAATACTTAGTATTGGTAGTTGTCATTACTTGAGTTAATAAAGTTTACTGAGTAAATCGTTTAATAAATAGAAACTGAGTTACAGGACACACCTAGATGAGTATGTCAGGATGAACTATTTAGAAAAATCATTGCTTCTTCCACTCCTGTAGAATTCTTCTCATGTGATTGGAAAAAAATGTGGATAACAGTGCAAATAGCAAAAAAAGCCCATTAGAAGTACCCATGAATGATGAGAAATGGTCAGTTACAAGGCATGAGGCTCTCGAGAGTCAGAAGTTTTAGGCACAAAGCAGGTATAAATAGTGTGTTCCTGGTAAAAAAACATGAGTGTTGAGACTTCTAATTGATTTTTAAAAAGCTGAGTGAAGAGCCATCAATTGTATGAAACCTAATGGTGTCTTAACAGCAATACCTAGAATTTAAAACTGTTTCACAAGTGATTTAAATGTGCTTGATCTGAGCCACAGATAGAAGGGATGATGGTCTAAGAGGGGAGTTTAGTTTGCACAGGTTATATTCTCCAGAGTGAGGAATTATGGGATACAGTCCTGTGAACATTTCTAGCCAGTATTTTTTTTCAAATATTCTAATTGTAATTATTATTAACTAAACACCCTTAAACCAATAAAAGCTATAACCTTTTTTGTTAGTCTCCAGAAAACATTGTTTCTGCCTAAGTGGTACTGAACTCTCATTACAGGAGCACAAAAACTGTGGTGAGATGACTGAAATAGAAGCCAAAGTGAAGTATGTGAAGCTAGCCCGTTCCCTGCGGACCTACGGAGTGTCTTTTTTTCTTGTTAAAGTAATGTAGATCTTGTTGTGACCATTTTTTATGGTTGATTATGTATTACCTTAGATTTTGCATGAGCAAAAGTTAGTTATTCATTCAGCCTTCTGTCTGAAAGCAGCATTTGGAGAAAAGTGTAAATTACTATGTGGAGTGGAATTATTTCAGCTTAGATCCTTGTCATACTGCTTCCAGAAAGTTGAATCTGTCATTATTTCAGTTCTTTTAACTGACATGTCCTCTTTTTTGTCTTGATTGCTAACAAAGTACTGTCTTGAGAAAAACATTCACAAAACTCCTAAGTTGTTCTTGTTTAGAAGGTAATGATAATATGAATTGCATGCTGAAAAACTGCATCTGAAGAACAACTTCATAAGATGTACAATTAATTTCTTTTAATCCTTAGAGTAAAACAGGTCATGGTCTTAAGGCTGTTGAAACAATTTGATACCAAGATACTGATGTGAAAACTGGACTGAAGCATTAATGCCCAATTATTCAGTAACTATTGATGTAGAATGGAAAGGAGGCTAGACTTAGGCAAACGTTTTCATTCCTAGGTTCAGACACTTACAGTATAGAATCTTTGTAGATAGCGGAGTATCAGTATGTTGCCTTTTCCTAAAGTACTTAATCATAAACAAATTCTGGTGAAGCAGATAAAAGGTGAAAATACAATAAAAAGTGTGCAGAGGATAGTATTATTAATGCAGTATTCTTTGAAAGAATTTACCTTATTGTCTTGCTTCCTTTAAGGGAAAATGTCTTGTTAGGAACCATTAATGGTAAAAGGAGTTTCAGCTCTCTAACAGAACCATTTAGCTAACTTGTACATTAGAAACTATGCTAAAGTTATGGGGTGCAGTTTTCATTAGCTAGAATATTAAAACTAACAAGCATGTATGTTTAGAATAATCTGCTAATTCACTGGGGATTTGTTAACACAATGTAGCTGACCTATATGGCAACAGCTAAAAATATCTTTGTAGTTTTTATTAATATCTTCCTATCTTTTGTCATAGCTTACAGCAAACCTTAACTGCATCAAGTAAGCATTTAATGAAACTCCTGTTGATAGGAAAAATTGGTCTTTTAGAAAGTCTGTCCAATGACCTGCTATGTAAATAGCAATTGATTATTTGCAGCCTACTTAAATTCAGGGGAATGGGACAAGTGGATTCCTTTCTCTTTTGTGAGGGATTTTATGTAGGAAATTGTTAGACTGGGCCTATGCTCTGCAACCTCAGAAAACTAGAGGTAGAATGTCCAACAAATTGAGCCTGTCACCTTCCTTGTGATATTTGCCTGGGTTAAGAAGTTCGCATAGACTGAAAATAATTAAGATTTCAAATTCAAAATATGGGACAAGTTATGGTTGATCTTGCCTAATTGTCAGCCTCAGTATATCTTCTTTTCCATTACTTATCCAGAAATTTAATAAAGAAATGGGGAGGGCCACCTGGCTTCTCAGTCATCCTGATGCTAGGTTCCCATTTGGCTTCTCTAACAGTTTTACAGATGAATTCTGGTGTCTAGGACTGCCATCATATTTGTTTGTGGGGTTTTTTGTTTGGGGTTTTTTTGTTTTTAAAGGAACTTCCAAAGATTTGCTATCACAATCCCTAAAATGCTTTTTTTTTTGTCCTCAAGGAGGGAGAAGAGGGAGTGTCTTCTGAACTTCATGGTAAAGATTGAGTAGAGACCAGAGCCTCTTAGTGCATTGCTTGAAAATCACTGTCTGTGACCAAACACACTGAGCCTGGAGTTTTAAATTGTCCTTGTTAGCATGCCAGTTGCCTCCCTTTATCAATATATTCCATCATGCTTTTCTTTTCTTCTATGGCAAGTGCCATTTGCATGAAAAACCATCTTTTACACCTTGTTACAGGAAAAAATGAAAGGCAAAAACAAGCTGGTTCCTCGTTTGCTGGGTGTCACCAAAGACTCTGTGATGCGTGTGGATGAGAAGACCAAGGAAGTATTGCAGGAATGGCCACTGACAACTGTGAAACGCTGGGCTGCCTCACCTAAAAGCTTCACTCTGGTACTCATTTTATATATATTCAGGTGAAGAGGGATCTGTGTGGTAAGGAGAAAGGAAGATGAACTTACACTGAGAACGGTTTCTTTACTGTGTCTTGTTCTATCCCTAATTTTCTAGTGTTACATAAAGTCACTTGAGTCCTAAACTAATGAACTGGCCCCTGTTGGTGTCTAGGGTCAGTCTGGTTTTTGGTGTTTCTAGATGGACCAGTTCCCCTAAAGTACTGTTTACATCTTTTCAAAAAACAGTTTAAATCTGTTCTGTGCCTACCTACTGAAACAGTTAAGAAAACATGATTATTCACACCTGCCTAAGCCCTTGTGGTGCTTGTAATTCATAATTAACTTTGATTTGCAAGATAAGAACATAAAAAAAAACTAGAGGGTTCATTAATATGTATCATAATTATGGATTTAACAACTTTCATGAATGTGATGTTTTATTTGGTCTTAAGAGACCACTGCAACAAGTGTATTTTGGATACGAAAAAACCTCTTACACTTGATAGAGCAAGAGGCTGTGGCTAGAAAATGATACTCAATTTACTCCTATGCATCTAGTTTCCAATTGCATATGTAATTATGCTTTAGAATAAAATTCTAAAGACTTTTCTTCATCCTTCAGTGACTCTGTCTGATAAAGTCAGACTAAGTATCTCTTGGTCCTCTGGCATTTCAATTTGAGACATCCGTGATAAGGCTGCAATAAAAAGCATCCTTCCACTTTCCTCCCTCACTCCCCACATAGACTGATGTAGAACCTTGGAGCGGTTTCATTTATTGTTAGATATAATAAAAAGTCTATACAAAGAATTTTAAAGTTTTGTATTATCTCATATTTGGTACTGCTTCCTCATTTATTTATTTACCATTATCAGAGAGGTTTTATTTCTCCTTTTTTCTTTCTACCAGGATTTTGGTGAATATCAGGAAAGCTATTACTCAGTACAGACCACTGAAGGAGAACAGATCTCTCAATTAATTGCAGGTTACATTGATATCATCCTGAAGAAGGTATAGTATTAAGATGACATGTAGTAAAAATGCAGTAAAAATCACTGTACAGCAGTGCAAAAGCTCAGATGTGTGGAAGCTGCAGTTCTTTCTCTTGTGAAGTCAGGATTGTATCTTAACTTTTGATGTTCTTTATTTTTACCTTGAAGTAATATAAGCTCTTTCTGTTTAACTTGAATGAGTGCTTCTGGAAAATATCAAGGCTGTAAACCAGAGTGGTAGTATGGATCAGGCTCAGTGTTGTATGCTTGGACTTTGTTTTTCTATCTGGAAGGTCAGCTGCTGAATGTGAGTGTATATCCAGAGAAGAGTCCAAAGCTGCAATTATGGATTTTTAAGTTATGGACTTAGTGTGACTGTGAATTATGAATATGACTTATGGTAAATCAGGCAGGAAGAAATTATCCCCTGAGAGCAATGTTTAGAACTACATGAAGGACAACACAATAGCTGTCCATCAGCTCTTGTTTATAATACAACAAACCTGAGAGTTTTTAGCAAAACTAAAAAAAAATAAATCATTATATTGCTTTAAAAATATCATAATCAGTAAAGCAGAGAGTGACATGTCAGTTGTGCAGAGAGGGATATGAAATCAGTGTTTGTGAACAGGCCACTCTGTCTTGAAATGTGATTTTAAGAGTGTGCCTGCCAGGGGAGAGGAAAGGCTCCTGTGTATCTCCAGCATTCAAAAGATTCACAAGTAAATAAGCTCAACAGCAAAAAATACCAGTTTTGCCAACAAGTGTGAAGCTGAATGGTCATAGTCAAAGCATGTTGTGTAGAAAAGTGAGGTGTTTGAAATAGCACTGATTGCTCCTTGACAACTTTTTACTTTATTACAGTTCTACCAAATGACATTGTTATTTGCTGTAATAGATTTTAATAGTAAGGAAATAACAGAAAGCTAAGTAGCTCAGAAGAAGTTAGTGCTTTTATTGGTGTGAACAGTGTAGGATGAAACATCAAGTGTTATGAAATCAAAGGTTCGGGAGGATTGCCAGAATTCCTCACAGCAATGCCTTTTTCTCTGGGACTGTCAGTCTCAAATTTAATAAACATTAAATAAACTGCAGGTTTCTATAGATGGTTTAAATCTTACTTCTAGCTCTTAAGCTTCAAAAGTAATGCCAAATGAAAGCAGCCTTTCTGGCTTGATCAAATACAGATGTGCTTATTTTCAGTCCTTTGATTTCTTCTCTACAATATGCTGACACAACAGATTTTAAAATTAATTAATTAGGAACAGGTTAAGTAGTAAGCACCCACGATGCTTCATGATGTGTATGAGAAGCATTCAGTTTCCAATGTTGAGCCCAAGTTACCTCTGTTATGCATGCCTCAGTGTATGTGTTACTGCTGTCTGTTGCATAATGTTAATTCTTGATGTGCTTTGGACTATTCCAACTCATTTGCTCTGGTGTGGATTGGTAGGGCTTTTTTTTTCCCTAAAGTATTATTACCCTATCTCTCAACCCCTCTTGCCCTGTAATTTTAGTGGTAGGTCATTATTCATTTGACAGAGATGCCTGAACTTCAACAACTTTTACTTTTTTTTTAATCTAGGTGTATTTTTTTTTTTCACTTACCATTAGTATGGAAGTAAGGTGTGATCTTAACTGAAAATAGGAAGTTTCAGTTCCTGCATAAATTCTTCCTATAATAGTGAGAACTTCTTTGGAGAATGTTACAGGGGATGTTTACATGGATGTGTATGAGTAGTTCCCATTAAATGTACCTAAGGTCATAGTAGGTATGTACAAAAACAGGCATATATTCAGACTACAAATCACATAACAAACTGGAAGGCAGACAGTATTTTTGCACTAAGTCGTAAGTATAAATAGACTGTTTTTGCAAGGCACTACTTTGAAGACTTATGGTAGTTTGCTGTTGTTTATTGTGGTTTAGACTTGTCTTGTGTATGTTTGCCTCCCTTATACCACTGTAAAAAATCTGCCTCAGAGTCAGATGTCCAGACTGTTGAGAAGTTTGAATTAACTGTGGTAAAAAAAACCTTGGATGCAATATTAAACTTACAATGTCTACTATGGGTATGTATTTCCTAGTAGTAAGTAGCACAATATAGTAACATTTTAGGATGCTAAATGTGACTTGTAGCTGAGTTCTAGTTGTCTGAGTCAGTGTAACATGACATTGTTGAGAAGGGGGAAAGGGATGGTACGTGGCCTTTCTGTGCCAGGATTTGCTGTTGTTGCATATCATTTTGTCCTCAGAACAATTTTTTCCTCTGAGAAAAGACTGTATCTCAGCACTTTATTTATGCCTCTGTTCAAAAAGGCACCAGTAGGCTTTTTTCCTTTATATGCATGATCTGCCAGGGCTTAGAACCTGGCCTATTACATGCTGAAGGTGGAGGTTATATAACCTTCTGAGGTGGAAGTTATGTTGTCACACACTGCCAAAAAGCATGGTGTTCAGCACTGGACAAGAGTCTGCAGATTTGACTAGATGTCTGATAAATGACAAGTAAATGGTGGAGAGAAAGGAAACACACATGATTTAACTTCCTTTATATTTTTTTTTCCCTCCAGAAACAAAGTAAAGATAGATTTGGGCTTGAAGGTGATGAGGAATCAACCATGCTGGAAGAATCTGTTTCACCTAAAAAGTGAGTCTATACAACAGGAAGAAAAGCTCTTTATTTAAGAGTAACACCTTTTAGCTGTGGTAGCTTTTTTTCAAATGAAATTATATAGTTTATTCTACAGGGTGTTTCAATAGAAGGAAATACTGTCCCCAGGCTGACTCCTGACTTTGTTTGAGGATGGAAGAGCCTGTATTTGTCAAATAATTGTTGGTTAAGGCAACCAGCAATCATACTAGTTTGTGGTAAGTTGACACTTGAACAAAGAAGCTCAGGCCGTAATCCAGTAAAATGTGGATGGTGGAGGGGAGGTAATGATGCAGAGCTGAAAATGTCATATTAGATTTTTGATCTTCATTCAAACACCAAGGATTTACAAGGTTTTAGTTGCTTGTGTCTGCTAGGTCCATGGTTTCCAGTCAATTTGATTCCTGTCGGTTTAATTATACACTGTGTCATGAACAGAGCTAGTTCATTTCACCAAACCACTTTATACAAACCAATCAGATGTGCGATGTGGGTAAAGGTAAGGTTTCATACTAGTAGATCAGGCTATGGTATCAGAATATAGCAAAAAGCAAAACTATAGAGCTGGTCATACTCTTGAAAAGGAATATTTAATCCTTCCTTGCAGTGAAGGAATAGAAATGGGTTTGTGACATTATAGGCTGTAATGAGCCACTCAGATCTCCTCTTGGAAGTCTGAGGATGGCAGTGTCGGCAGTGTGTATACAGTGTGTATATTGTTAAACATATAGTTTATAGGAGATAGACTTGTTAGATATTTTATATGCTGTTATGTGAGATTTCAGCTTTTGACAAATCACACATGTTCAGATGTGCTTTCTGTTATAAGAAGGAAATCTTAAAGGTGCACGAACAGGCCATCCTGATGTCCCAGAAGAGGTGCAGGTGGGGAAGAAGACCAGCCTGGATGAATAGAGAGCTTTGGCTGGAAATTAAGAACAAAAGGAGAGTCTACGGCCTTTGGAAAGGGGGATAGGCCACTCGGGGTGGGGGGTGGGAGTACAAGAAACACAGTGACTGAGGACAAGGAAAAGGCTGAGGTNACTGAGGACAAGGAAAAGGCTGAGGTACTGAATGCCCTCTTTGCCTCACTCTTTAACAGCAGGACTGGCTGCTTGCTGGGTAGCCAAGCTCTTGAGCTGGAGGACAGGGATGGGACCAGGGGCTGACCTCCATAATACAGGAGGAAATGGTTAGTGACCTGCTGCACCATCTAGACACACAAGTCTGTGGGGCCAGATGGGTTACATCCAAGGGTGCTGAGGGAGTTGGCTGATGAGCTTACCAAGCCACTCATCATGATTTACCAGATGTCCTGGCTTACTGGGGAGGTCCCAATAGACTGGAGATTACCCCTACATGTGTAGGAAGGAGGATCCAGGCAACTGGATCCAGATGTATCAGTCTGACCTTGGTGCCAGGGAGGTTATGGAGCATATCATCTTAAGTGCCATAACACA
>VZZY01012065.1:3918-16466 GCA_013400335.1 Eurystomus gularis | reverse complement strand
CCTTGTGAATTCTCTTACTTGTCCTGTTTGCTTATCCTAGTCTTGTGTCAGATTTTTTAATACTGTAAAGTTCCAAATTAAATACTGGTAGAAGACAGTTTTAAATAAGCTCCTCTATCAACATCTTCAACATTTCATCAATATTATTCTTAAAATTTCATTTCCTGTGGAACAACCAGAAGATGCACTTTTTATTTTTCTTCCCTTACAATTAAGAAAAACTTCTAATTTTATTTTTCCTGAGGTCTAATAATGACTGTTGAGCATTTACAGTCCTGTTATGATTTGATAGAGTAAAACCCCTAAATTACTCTTAAGAACATTTATCTATTTTTGCTTAAATCATTTGAGGTCTAGATAGCATTATTTGCATTTTAATATTTTGCAATGTTTATTTTATGCATCGTGTTAAATAAATGGCCTGAAGTAAAAAATCGCTAATAGTGTAGAAACCAGATGTTTGAACATCCACTCTTTTCTCAAAGTAATTAAGCACAATATATATAATGCTACTAGAGGGAGGTAAATTGGTTCTGCTTCTGTAAGTTAGAGAGAATTGTGGTTCTTCCATTTTCCTTGTCTTAAATAAAAATAAGCTGATTTTCATAAAATGACTCATTTTCTTCCTGGCTTTATGATCAGTTGTAATAGTGATGATGTTGAGGCAAAACTTCAAAATGTCATGCAATATCTAACACTGCAAGATCTCCATACGTAAAACTAAAGTTTTGCAATTTTACTTACAGTCTCTTTATAGAAACAGAAGATTTTGCAAGTAGTAGCAATGTACAGCAGAAGAGAGATGATAGGAGAACTCCATGTCATGAGAGAACTATCTGCTATATCTACATGAAGCATACAGTACTAAGGTTTGCGGAGTGATCCACAGAACAATCTGTGCTTTTCCATTTGCATGCTAGCCATGGAATACTTTCCAAAACCACGTTAAAAACACAACTGGCAGTTCCTAGTGAAAAAGGAAGTGCCAAAGCTATCATGTGTCCTGAGTGACTGCAATTGTGTAGACTATTATTTGAAATGTTGAGTTCAGTTTTAGAAATTGACTACTTCTGACTTTCTGGTTGTTTCTGCTATCAGAGATGGCAGAACATTCCTCCCTGACCTGAACTGGGAGTCCTCTTGTTTACAAAACAGAATTAACAATCAGAGTTTGAGAAATTTCAGCATCATGAGGAGCAGCACAGTATCCCCAACTTACTGTATTTAGCTAAAGTTAGTACTTTGATGCTGCAGAGGAAGGAGGAAATAAAACAAAGACAAAAGAAAACCCCAGAAGCCAAGTTGAACATTAGAGGAAGTGTAAGAGGAGAGAAAGAGAATTCATTTTTTAATGATAGCCAGAAAAATGAAAAGATGTAACAGTTTGGTTCCTTCCATCCTTCTTAAATCTTGTTGATGTAAGTACCAGTTCAGGTACTGTTGCAGTGAGTGTGGGTTGTACTATCACATTTGTATCTCTTCTGGATTATTTCTGTGCCATTGGTAACTAAGGGGTGAAACTTTGAAAATAAAGCAAACTTGGACTTCGCTTTTGCAGTTTGATTTCCTCACCATATATAGAATAGTATGACAATGAATAGAAGCTACAGTTTAGGCAGACTGTAATAGTATGAGGGGAATTCACAGCATAGGTGTCATAGCATAGGTGCAAAGTAAGATATATTTGCCTGGGGTACTTGAATGAAAAGGGGATGGAGAAAATAAAGTAAATTGAGAAAAGAAGGATCTGAAATGCTGCTAGCTAAAGACCCCTTTATTTTTCCAAAGCAAGTTAAAATTTAAAATTATCTGTATATGCACTTACAACTAATCGGGTAAATGGGTTTTTCTGTTCACTCACAAGGATCCATCAAGAGTTCATGAATGCCTTTGATGAAATTATTTTCCCCTTGCACAAAGTCTGGAATTAATTTTAAAAGTTATATGAAGGCTAGTGTGCTTTTTACAAGACCACTCTTTTCATTCCCAAATGTCTCTTGAAGCCAGCCCGTAGTGTCTGTCTCAAGCTCTCTTGTCCACTCAAAATCATGATAAAAACTTCCAATTGCATACTTGGTTGTAAAGTTTTTCTATTGTTTCAACTTCTCATTTTTAAGCTTATGGAAACCTAAAGGCAGACTAAGTGATAATAACTGATGTTTCTAGGGAAATTTGGGGTATGAGGAAAATAAAAATTTGCTGGATACAGAAAACAAAGTTATGTAAAATTGTCTTTGAAAAATTGGCTTACTGAAGGTTTTTTTTTTTTTTAATGAAAAGAATTGCATTTTGGGAATAAGTATGAGACAGGTTAAGCTCAGTATTTACTGACTTGTCTTACCTCTTCTAGTGGACCAGGAGCTAAATCAAAAATCCTGAGCTTCATATTTCTAGGCTCAGGTGCTTCCACAGTCAGCATTTCTGAATTTTAAGGTTCTTCACCTTCTTGCCTGATTAAATTTAAATTCTCCTCTATTGAGGAGACTCATTACTACTTCAGCTCATTGTCAGAGTTTAAGTATTGTCTCAATAGCGTCCTTTCTTCTTCTAGCTTCACTTACTCTCCCTATTTGGCAAACTAATACAACTTTTTCTCTACTCTTCTTATTTCTATGGTAACACAAGTGGTGAGGAGAAAAAACTCCTTAGGGATTGTTAGGAAAGACAGAGAAAATAGGTGAAAGTAAGAGTATAGTACAGAAAGTTATTAACTTTAAAGAACTAGTGATAAATGAAGATGAAAATGCATAAACCAGTCAATCTGGGTTGTGAATGTATTTACTAATTTCTTGAGATGGTGAGGGAAAAATCCAAATTTTATCTTCTAGTGACAGAATCAAGCAGAAATGTATCATTACCAGCTATCAGTATGAGTGTATAACAAACATACTGGGGCAGTAGAAGACAGCAAAATAAAGGGAGTGCAGAAGATTATTCATACCATATAGGCAGGTTTGGAAGTCTGAGTTGCTCTGCATCACTCCTGTCTCTCTGCATTGGCAGCCCAGGAAACACAAACTCCTTATTTTAGTTCTTGGTTTGTCCCTAAATAAGTTGTGTAAAAAGGGTGTTGAAAATATTCCTTCCAGTGTTAAGAAGCTTGCTAAACTGCATAGTGATAGACACATTTAATATAAGACGATAAAGATGAGGCATTGGATGCTAATGCATGTAGCTGATCATACTGCATATCACTTGGTAGTTTTCAGTAGTTCTGTAGAAGTGATGACCAAATGTGTTTTTCAGTTGCAGAAGCTGAGATAAAAAGTATGTGTAGATAATGTGCATGATTCTCACAGGTGAGAAAAGCAATATTCATACATAGGAGTCAAACAGCTCATAAGCCAATCTTCAAGTGGTTTTAAGTGACTCAGCTTCTGTGGCATATCCCCTCTCCCCACATCTGCCCTTTGCCTTTTTTAAAGTCTACAGTTTGACAGAACCTAGCTATGGTACTGCCATGGTCTGTACATGTATTTGAGATGGAGTCTGCAAGAAACCTCAGATTTGTACAAAGAGATGGTGCAAAGAGGAAAGTGGAGAAAAAAATACACATGCTGGTCAGGAGATTACTGAGAAACAAGACAGGATGGAGGTACAAACCTGAGGATTTAAGAAGTTTTTAATAGATGAGAAAAAAGAAATATGCTAAAACTTTCCTAAAGGGTTGCTTAAAGAAATGGTTTATTAAGAAGAAAGTGATCTGTATGAGGTTTAGAAGCATATCCATGTACCTAGTTTTTTGTTCTGTTCGTTTTCTTTCCCAAATACTCCCACAACATTTTTGAAATTTAAATGATGGATATGTCCTTCCAAAATTTAGTTACAAGTCTTTTATGTCATTATTTGGTCAAAATTTCCATTGACATTGGTGTTTGCCACAGTAAAGACTACAAAAACTATGACTATCTTTTATGATTTATTAGCAAGGAATCCAGAGGGAATCTGGAGGAAAAAAGAAACCCAACATTTTGAAGCGATTAAATGAGTGATATGTGTCTATCTGTTAAATTCTAGACCTTTTGTGTAAGTCATCTCAGAAGAGACCCTTACTGCGCATAGCACACAGAAGAGTTGCAGTTTAGTCATTGGCATATGTTAGTAAGGACTTGTGTAAGCAGGGGTTACTGGGTGAAATAAATGCATTGCATTAGTTATGTCATGTCCAAGTCTGTGTTATTAAAGAATGTTGTGGGATATTTAGCAATGCAATAATAGTTTTTTTACAGTATTTCAGTTTACCTTCTGCACTTTGCTTGGTTATTGAATGGAAAGCAATTTACAGGAAGCAACAGGCTTTGGAAAGATGAAAAGATAGAATGAAATATTTTCTACTCCGAATTGTTATTGATTCACCTCTTCAATATGTTTTCATCTCAATATAGATGTTACTGGGGGTAAAGAATTGGGAGTGGGCCTCTGGAGTACAAGCTGGAGTGTATGGGGAGGGTAGTATAGACGCAACAATGCTTGGTAAGTTCCTAAAAATTATGTCGACAGCTGTTGAGCTCATCCATACTGAGTGTGTTTTTTGAAGAGAAGCCAAGGAATTTTTAATCAAGGAAGATTACTGAGCAGATTACTGTGTGCTGAATATTTAAAAATAGACTTACTTTTATTAGTAAAAACTCTTTGTTTAAGCCTGAAGTGCTACATTTTTCACTGGAAATTCAAACGCTGTTTTGATTTAAGACAGTATTAAATTGTTATGAATGAGATGGAAAGAGATAATGAGATGGAAAGAAGATAATATTTATTCTCTTTAATCAGAATGTTCTATAGGAATGTCAGCGTGAGTAATATAAGTGCATTTTAACTTTAATGGAACTCAGACTGATGTTTTCAGGGAAGAGAGCATTTTCAGCGACCTGTTAGATTGGAAAATGTCTGATTTAAAGAAAATTCTCTACAGAATGTTTTTGTGTGAACTTATTTTGGTAATCTGCTTTCATAGGACCAATTGCTAGTCCTTTCCCACCGTAATGAAACTAGGTCACTAGTTTTTGGCACTCATCCAAGTTGTGAGATTTATTTGGTGTTCAAGCACACTGTCTAGAAATAGTGATGCAATGTCAGCAAGGCCACTTTTCATTTCATGAACATAATTTCCAGTGCCCTGGAATTAATTTATTCACTGACCTGTTAATAACTGCAATCTGTCACTGGCTTACAGAGGCAGAGGAAGTGTCTGGAAATAGTCATGGTCACCCTACCAGGTGATTAGTTACAGGATTTCTGTTCAATGTAACATTTTTTGGTTTTGATCATGTACACAAGTCTGACTGTTAATGAAAACAAACCAGCAACCTAATCAGAAGGAAAATACTTGTAATTAGTAAATATTGGAGAGAGATAGTTGATTTGAGGTGGTTGTTTTACACCACATTATACTGTGATGTATCTGAGAAACATTGTGTTTACCTTTGAAAAAGTGTAGGAATTCAGCATGTGTAGATGATAATTGTTTGAAAAAGCAGAGAATGAGATTGCTGTTGCACTTGTTAAAGAAAAGGGAAACTAGTAATTTGAATTTGCTGGGGTTCCAGGTTTATTCGCACACACACATTCCCTCCTTGAATGCTTTTGTTAACATGAGGATTGTATTTTGCCACAGGCATGTCAGGCAGTTGCTTGGGGCAGTAGACTGCTCTGGATAGCAAAATAGCTGTTAGCACTTTTCCATGTGCCGGAGCCCTGGAGAGTCAAGCTTGTTGCTGCCATTGAGGGAGAAGAGTTCAGCGATGAGAAAACAGTTCTTACTATGCAGCGTCACAGCTGGCTGTGTCTAGCAACACTGCTGCTGTTTTCAGTGTTTCTGCTGTAGAGAAGCAGCAAACCTAGCTCTAAAGGGATCCCTTCCCCGTTCTGCATCCTAGCTCTGAGCCTTTTCCCTTACTTAAATCTGAATGTTTCTTCTTTTTTGTCATTTACCATTCCCCATGGTACAAGCTTCACAGCATTCTGACCCTTAATCCACTGTCTAGAAAAGTTAAATTTTGCCTGTAGCAGTAAGCTGGCTCTGAGTAAAGTATCAGGCACCATCACTACATGTAGTAAACTCTACTCTTGGGTATATAAGGGGAAAGGCTTTTCTAGACATGTACAAAACTGATCTTTCAGCACAGACTAAATCTTAATAATGAGAAAGGGTTGCGGTTTTTTGTTTTGTTTTGTGGTTTTAGGTTTTTTGAGGGTCTAACGCAGTTCGGGAACTTCTGAGAGGGTACTTCGTGTGATATTAGAGATATTAAAGTTTCTGATGGAACTTTCAGGAGAGCTCAGTGCTCATGTCCTGTTGCTACCGTTCCATGGAAAAGAATTGCCACTTTTTTTTTAAGTCTTTGCTTTGCTGATCAGTAGTGTTTTTCTTGAAGCTTGAGTTTCAGAAGACAACTCATGGCCTGGACTTCCGTGGCTGAGCAATGGTAGCTGAAAACGTCCCTTTTTCATAAGGGTCTGGAAAGTCAGTGTAAGTGAATGGCTACATTTATTTCTAATCTAATTTTTTGTGAGACTTGCTAAATGTTTCCCAGTATTTGAGGAAAAACAGTAGAGTTTCTAATGGTAACTTGTAGGTTGAAACTGAGTGGTTTTGAAAATCCCAGCTTTATACAGTGTGTCTGAATTCTTTAGAGGGGCCAAACACTTATTTTGGCCTGAGGCTGTGATGTTGATGAGAATTACCATCTTTAGTGCTAGAAGAAAATTTATTAAATTCAATTCTAAGGTTTGTTCTTTTTTTGGTTTTAAATATAATGGGAAAATGCATTTTTTTAATAAAAAAAAAGACAAAATAGGACAGAAAACAGCACCTTTCTCATTGGCTCTTGCTAAAATCAGTGTTTTCTAATAGAAACTTGTATAGAGGGCCATAGCTACTGCATACTTCCCTATCTAGTGGTATTTATCTTATCAGACTGCTAGCTATATGATTCCCCTATATGGAACAAGAAAAGGTCTGGCTGCTTTGTATAATATCTCGTCTTTCAGTGTAGGGAATGCTAGCAAATTTTGATGACTTGGCCCATTGCATCTTTTGATGTCTCCTTTGTTTTCAGATTCTTTCAAGTGACACAGTAAATTAAGCTGTTCTCTGTTCACTGCATCTGCTGACTGTCCCCCGAAGTCTTTGTAATAAAAAAGAGAATAAAAACAAAGTAAATTCCTGGTGAGTCATTTTCTAATATGTGATAAAACAGAAAATCAGAACCGGGGATGAACAATGTAGAACAACATTCTGACCTAGTAAATTACATAGAAGCAGAACATAGTTACTTGTTTTTTCATGACAAACCAAATGAAAATGATTGGGATATATCTTTCAGTGTTTCAGACATTTGAGTGTTTTTCTTTAAAACAGACTATTCAAGTCTTTTAAATTGTATTCATTTCTAAATTACTTATAAGAAAATCCCATTAATATTTTATAGTGTTCTTATGCTATTCTATTATTAGTACATAGTGTGATCATGATTCAGAGGATTGGGTTTCGCGGCTTTTTTTGGACCCATTTTTATGTTTCAGCATGAAATAAAGAAACGTGTTAATGTTTGGTGGCTTTCTAAATTCAGTTGTTTGGGGATCTGAAATAACTAGTTCACCTGTATTGCAGAGCAGTTTAATCATTTAAACATCTTGTAAATGTTCCTGAAAATTTCTGTGTTCTAGGTGTTCACTGTTTTTTGTCTTTACTGTGGCAGTTTTTTCATTTTGCTGAGCTTGACATCTGCTTTATTGACTGTTTCAAATGAATTTCTATGACACTTTTCCCAAAGGTTTGCACTTAGCGAGAACATAAGCTAGGTGGTTTCTCCTCTTCTGTCATTAAGTCACTTTTCCCCCCTGTTTTTACTGGAGAAAGTTCTTTAGAAAATACCTCTCTTGTCTCTGCTTTCTTGTAAAGGGTCAGCTGGTGATTCTTCTCCCAGCAGAGCTAGAATAAAAGTAGGTCTTGTAGAAAGTAGATGAACGACAAATAATTAAAATTCTTGAAAGTGTTTATAGCTTTGGACATTTTATATGTGGAATTTTCACTGTACACGGTAGGACTTAGAAAAATAAAGTCTTGCCTCCCAAATCATCCAGACCTTTTCAGGTGCCTTACTCTCAAATAGAGCTAAAATTTCAGTGCATTCGTGCATCTGTGAAACAGAAGGAAAAGTTGAAACATCTGTCAAGTCACTTATTCTAGCATATATGAATGAGTGACATGCTAGGTGGATATTAGCTGAGTCAGATGAAAAATTTTTGTGGCAGATTCATCTTGCAGTACAGACTTGCCCACCGTTTTTCTTGTAGTGGAAGCCTCAGTGCAGCAGTAAATGTGGGAAAAGTTGTCCTCTTAGGAAAGATCAGTGAAGGGTAGCTACTTTAATTAGAAAGCTGATGTTTTCTACCACCCTCTTTCTGGAAGAGTCTTAGAGTGCTACCAAATGTAGACAAGCTTAAGTTCCAGCTTCTCCCTGTATAGACTGTGAAACGGCAGGACTATTTTCAGTTCAGACATCCAGGTACTAGACATTCATCTTAAATCGCTAAAACAGGGGCACACAGTAGTACAAAGACACAAGTGTTTCTGAGTTGTCATATCTTGAAGCAGGAGCCAACCTCTTTTTTTCATGTTTCCTAGAAAGCTTTTCTTGCAAGCGGAAGACAGCATGTGGGATTCAGTTCCCTAAACGTGATATCCTGTGCCCTGGAGTATGTAGCTGGGTCTCTGGTTGCTTCTGTGTTCTCACTCTCAGTATGTTACTTGCACTGTGATGTCCAAAATGCTTTTGCTACCTAGGTGTAGTAAGGTGAATCCCATCTGTAATGTTAGTGCTACGAGGCTTCAAGCACAAATAGTTTTAAGGGGAGATTTTTGTAAAGTACAAAACATAAGAGCATATTACACATTGCTGTTTTTATGTTCTTTCAGATGGATCTGTCTGCTTTTTTGTTTGGTTGCATTTTTGTTCGGAACCAGAACTTTTTTTATTTACTTAGAGTGGACAGGAAATTTATTGTTATATGGATGTAGTTCATGCTGGTAACAAACTCATGCAGATGTAACAACTCTGAACAAATACTGCAAATGATTATGTGGCCATTTGTGTAGGCAATACCCAGATATCACAGACTATCCTAACAATAGGAAGCACAGTAATGCAACTGAAATGTACAGAGGTACAACATAGCTTGGTACGTAGCCATCATAAATATGACAAAGAAAATCTGACTGAAGAAAGTGGGCTTCGGAAATAAAATTTAGTAAGTATAATTTATATGGACTTAGCTAGTAGTTTCCATTGATTTTTATATATAAAAAGCTCCCATAAAAGATTAGAGCTACTCTAAGTCATAAGATCAGAATAAATGTTCATATTTTTATTCGTATTTTTTGAGTGATAACTTTGCTTTCCAGTTCAATCTTCATTTTACACACACACAAAAGAAATCAAAAGAAAGAACTTGATACAGAACTGACTGCTGTCAATATGAAAGAGAAATGGGATAAATTGAAGACCAAATGCTCTTTGCTATAATAATTCTACCTGAAAAGTACCGGGTAGCTATTGCACTTTTATTGAAATTCCTGAGGTTTGACACTAGATTAATGTACTAATTGTCATTGACAATGAGCAGGGCAATATATATATTGTACGTTAAATTTCTTTCAGCTGAGGGAACTAATAAGAAGTTTTAACCCAGATATATTTGGCTCTCAATTCCTACAAGACTGAACCCATAATAGAGAAAAATTTCTCTTTGCTTCTCCAAGATTTGCTGTTAGAGGCAGAAACAGAGTGGCTGAATTTTGATATTTTAGTTGTTCGTAAGGATGTTATGCCCAGCCAACTTTATAACTACTGCACATGATCAAAAGTGTTCATATTGAATACTCAGAAGTCTAGCGATCTTTCTCAATACTATCTCTTCAACAGAATAGAAGGTCACTCAGCACGTATCACTGTGACCATAAAAAAACTTCACTTTCTTCAGCCTTGAAGTGAGAAATAAAGAACATGCAGCATGGGAAGCAACTGTTGTCCTTGCTCATTGTTTATATGGGGAAAAAACCAAGCCACTGTGAATTAAGAAGCACTTACTGTAGTCTTAAAAGTGTTGTAGGTCCACATAGTGGAAAAGGCTGATAACTTCATCTGTTTTGAGCTCATCACAGTTCTCAATTTTGAAATGAATTCAAATGCAAGTACATTTTTTCCATGTTCTGTAAAAGATGTGTTGTAAATTAGAGTATGGAGTTAACACACTGTAACTACAGATTTTCTGATTCTCTTGAATTCCCTGCAATTACTTCTGTAATGTTTCTAGGCAAGACTTTTTTCTTTTGTTCCTGGTCAGATGACTGCTCTTTACTTTGGCCTTCACTACAAGTTTATCTTTACAGATACCTTTCTTATTGGAAAACTAAATTTAATTTGCTATGCTTCAGTGTCTGCAAAGACAACATTTTATATTCTTCCATACTCCTAGAGAAGAGATGGTTATAGATAATCGAACCAGTGATAGTCACAAAAATTCTCAATTGTTTCCTTTGCAAAAAAATCACCCTAGTCGTGGTCCCCCCCAGTCTCTTCTGCTAGGAGAATGTGTTTAAAAACAAGAAGAAAGAAAAATCAGTAAAAGCTGTGTTTTGCAGTTGAGACAAAATAAAACAATTGTTAGACTTTTTATCTATTTCAGGTTTGTCAGGTGAGATACATTTTAGGTGGTTCATGTAGGTGCCCATTTGTGCATCCTGTCATCCAGGAGCCAGCTACTGCGTAAGAAAAATCTGGTCCTTGGAATTCCTTGGTCTGGACATGGTCCTTGACAATCATTTCTAGGTGACCCTTCTTGAGCAGGGATGATGGACAAGGTGATCATTCAGTGCTTCTGTGGTTTTGGCAGTTGGATGAAGTATCAAAAGGCAGTGAAAACTGTTCTTTTTTTTAAATTCTCAGAATTAGGGTAAAGTTAGCTTGCACATTGTAAGCCCAAGTACTAGCACAGCATAAAGGAACATGTTAAATGTGTATGTGAGTCTAAATCTGATATGTTTTTTTTTCCTTCGTCCCTGTCCCTGCATAGAAAAAGGAAGTAGTACTTTCAGAGCAGACCAGCAAAATGACAGCTGTATCATGGGTCAATGGAAAAATCATTGACTTTCCTGAAAACACTGTTTGGAGAACAAAATATTATTGTGGTCTCATGCTATTTTTCTAATGTGTTATCTTTTTCATGCTCGTGTTACATGATGTTACAGGACTTCAGATTATCACCTCTAACAAACAAACCTCTACTTAACAAGTTTCATTACATGTTGTGGTGATTTAGCAAAGCTGTGGTGGTTCAGCCCGTGCCGGCAGCTGAGCCACGTGGCCACTGCCACTGCCCCCCCACCACGGACAGAGAAAAGAGTTTTAAAATGCCTTTTTCAGTTGAGATAAGGAGAGTTTAATACAGAAACACAAAAGAAACAATTGCAGTAACAACAGCAATAACAACAGTGAGAAAAAGAAATGTACAAATAAGCGATACCGCATAGACAAACAGATGGACCCCAGCAGATCAATTGCACACCGTGAGTCGCCCCCAGAATCACAACTGGCCCTGGGGCAGGATGTCAGCATGGTATGGAGTAGCCTGGCTGCACCAAATTAACCCTGTCCTGGCTGAACCAGGACACATGTATGAGTTGTAGTTTAGTCTTTTAAAGAAGCGTGGTTTAATCTTTTGAATAAGGATGTTTTAGGATTTCTACCTTTTCTTCTTTGTGTGGTGTGGATAGTAAACTGACTTTCATACTCATCTATTAATGGTTAATAGGCTTGGTTCAGAACTTTAGTTGTATTCTTCTTAACCAAGCATAAGGCGTGTAAGATGAGTGTGCAGTTACTGGGTTGGTGCCTAAGAAAGTTTGCCTTAGACTGTCAGCTGAGGAAGCCAGCTTGACTAACAGAAAGGAGAGTGGCGTTATCCTTACAAGAGTAGAATAATAGTGAAATGATAGCACTGGTATGGTTAAGGTTGAGATGCATTTGCCTGTTCAGTTGCAGATTTTTTTCCATGCTCTAAAAAGCAAATGTATTCTGAGGTTATCTTAAAAGTGGCTGGTGTATCTTAAAGTATCTTACAAGTGAAAATGGGATTACTGTGAACTGTCACATTTAGGGAGCAAGAAATTCACAAGGTACAGTGATTCGTGGCCCAGAAGGGTGGCAGGGTGGAAGGTATAAAAAGAGCAGGGAGATGTCCTAGTACCATATACAGTTCTGATTTGGGCGTGTGTGAGGATATACATTTAAGGATCAGATTTTTGCAGTGATTAATTTCAAAGTGTATCACCAAACTGTAGAGTGACTTAGGTAATGCATTCTGAGATCAGTAGTACAGTTCATAGCTTAAGACCCATAGCTTTTGTATGTGTATATTCTCTGAAGCAGCCGTTGACGGAAGTGAGGTTCTGCATTGGCTGAACAATTATTCTGGAAGTCCATCCAGAATGCCTAAGTAAACAGATATGAAAAAATTGACGGTTGCGTTTTTTTTTTTTTTTCTTT
>VZZY01012055.1:2398-14892 GCA_013400335.1 Eurystomus gularis | reverse complement strand
GAGTGTGTTCAGAGGAGGGCCATCAAAATGNTGTTCAGAGGAGGGCCATCAAAATGTCAGGAGAATGGAGCATCTCTCATATGAAGACAGGCTGAGAGAGTTGGGGCTGTCCAGCCTGGAGAAGGCTTGAGGGAGACCTTATCATGACCTTCCCATACCTGAAAGGAGCCTACAGGAAGGCAGGGGAAGTTCTATGTAAAAGTGTTTGTAGTGATAGGACAAGGAGTAATGGTTTGAAGCTAAGAAAGGATAGATTTAGGCTGGGTATTAGAAAAAAGTTCTTTAACAGGAGGGTGAGAGGTCACTGGAATGGGCTGCCCAGAGAGGTGGTGGAGGCCTCAAACCTGGAGTCATTTGAGGTCAGGCTTGATGGGGCTGTGAGCAACCTGACCTAGTTGGAGATGTAGGACTAGATGACCTCTAGCCATCCCTCTCCAGCCTAGAACATTCTATGATTCTATGTGGCTAGAAAGAGTCCAATAAGAACTTTTACATACACTAAACTTTTCTGAATTGCTCGTTACAGCTCCTAGGATTTCTTTATTCAAAGCATCATCCTGATTCTCTCTCATCACTTTTCCTACATTTCTGTGCCATAAAATCTAATGGTCACAGATTTGTATGGACACTTGCTAAGCAGCATCACTGCACCTGAACCTAGAACGATCCCAAGTCCTGACTGTGCAATTGCACGCAAAGGCTGAGCCATGTGACAAATTGACATTAGCTCACAAGAAGAACCACATCACCATAAAAACAAAGTAAATTGAAGGTTCAAAGAGTACCTTCAATTCCTTCTGACAATCTTAGTGGGAGCTGAGGATAACAGTGTAGTTGCTCATCAAGTAAAATATATTAGCCTTTGGATTAAAATGTTGGACATGATTATCAGGTCTTCATCCACAGAAACAGGAGAATTAAAGGGATTAAACAACTGTTGCAAAACACGGAAAAGCTACTACTACTACTTCATTTGCACTATGGAAATTATTTTTTTCCAATCCACTGCACATGGCTGAACTGTCCACTTATTTTAAGAGCATTGTTCTATGTATTTTCCTTTATGGTTTTCAGAAGCACACACACATTTAGAAGACTATGATTATCAACAGCAAAGGTATAATTCCTCTCTTTCAGAAGAAGTCCAAACTTTGCCCCTCTGCTATTACTTCCATTTCCACATACTGCCTTTTAAATTTCTATGGCAGATTTAAAAAAAAAACAAACACAAAATGCAGTTACATATGTAAATGTAAAATGTATTTACATTTGTAAAATTACAAACGTGTGGCTTCACTCTCTATTCTATTACAGTAAATTGTTCTCCAAGTATCTTGGCTGCACATCTACATCTGCTTAGGATCTTGCTATTTATTGGTAGCAGTTAGCTTTAGTGTTTGATATTTTTGCCTCAACTGGTACTTCTGTACAAGAAATCACCAGTGGAAGAAATACAGCTAATGGTACTCCACCCTTTCCAAAGGTCTGCCTGCCTATGTTACTATTCTGTGCTAGGTGGAAAACCAGATGGTCACAAACATTCAAAACAGCTGCCAAAAGGGAGACTAAAGGTACAATTGCTGCTGTGCAGTTTATTTTAATCATTTAATCTCATCTGAATTCTTCAGGCAAACAGGGCAATCAGCAAGGATGAAATGTGTTGCTTAACACAGACAGCATTAATATGTACTAAGAAAATGTCATATTATGTCTGTTTATGATGATAGTAGAAGGCAACCTAATGAATTGTCCATCAGGTCTCCTTTAAAATGATAATTGAGAGGAGAAACTTACATATGCTCCAATTTCCAAGCCAAGTGCAGAGATTTGTCTTCATAGGAAGACTGACAACATTTTAAATACATTTTGATACCTTGTGCTTTATAAAAAAGCAAGTGTCTCATGGGCTGAGATTTACCATGCTTAACTCAATTCCATTTAGGCTGGAAATAATCCTTCCCAAACCCCCATTAACAGAGGAAACAGAGGATAGGTTCCTCACTTAAATGTCCAAATTAGAAGAGGTAAATCTAGGCTAGATACCATATGTACATTGAAAAAGGAATTTCTTGAACATAACTTTATCTTTTGCAATTCCTACCTAGAAGGTTATAGATCTGCATAAAGATAGTTTGGTACTCAAGAAAACAGGCAGTTTAGGTCTAAGATAAGATCTGTGGGTATAGACAAAAATATTCCTGGTATCTGAGAGATACAGAAGTTCACTCTCCACTTTATGGATTCTTCATTATTAAATTTATTGCATTTATTTGTAAGTACAGTATTATCAATTCACACTACTTATAACTACTCTCCTTGTTATTTCATATACATCAGACATACAGAGGCTATCCCATTTTCCGTATACACCTTACTGCTCAAGCAAAACAATGAAACAGTTGAGTGAACACAGTATAAAATCAGACTGCAAATTAAGGCAAGCACGATAAAGGCATTAGGCTTAGTAGTCTTTCACTAGAAAAAAAATAGATTTTCTTGTCAAGTTTCCAAACTTTTAACAAACATTGTCAAAGAGAAAAATGAACTTAACTACAGTAAACAAACTCCTTCCTTCAAGGCACTGTTACATAACTTATGTCAACTTGAAAATAATTCAGGAAGTCAGTTGATAGAAATATTAACCTACTAATAAAAAGAACAAAAAAGTATTTTGATAACTAAAAGGCTGGAGTTGAAACAAATCAGATGAAGTTTCTGTATGGAAGATGAAAAACAAATCATTTTGACTACGACATAACAAACTTTACAAATTTAAGTCTTATGAAATTCAATTACAAAATGAACTCAGTTATCAACTGTAAATTTAGACAATTCAGATTTTTAGTAACGAGCTGTGAAGTTTGGAACTTGCATGTTCTGGCATAAAGGAACAAGACTGTAAAACTTCTTAAAAACAGTGGAGAAAAATTTTCCAAGGATGTAACTTCCAGTTCTCTTATCAATCCTCCTATCTCTCTGGATAGCACAACACTTGGAGGACCACTCAACTGAAAGTCCCCCTACACTGAAGAATTTTTCTAATTTTAATTGCTCAACACTCAGCATTGAAAAGTTTTGAGGGTGAATTTAAAGGCAGAATACGCACCTCATTTTCTTTGGCTGAAAAATAGTTCAAGGCACATGGATGCTGATTTCAGTATCAACATCAATATTGATGGGTTTTGCCCTCTCTTCAGGGTTGTGTGTCAAGTGACCTGCAGCTAATCAGTTAATTATCTTGGCCCACTGTTGCGTAATTCTTAGGCCTCCATCCTAAAGAAATATTCATGTAGTTCTATCTGAGCTCACAGTTTGGAAACTTCTAATAATTGTCAATCTAGGAATCTGGTCCCACAGCTGCTTGTGTCTGCTTTGGACCTATGGAACGGAAGAATATGCAGTGACCAGTTTGAAGCATTAGGAAACAACCCTTAGGATTATTTTGCAGACTTTTCCTCTAAGATGTTTTTGCTGATCTCTTCCTCTAAGAAACAGATAAGGCTTTTGTTGGTAAAGAAACCAGTAACATATCACCTCTTGCAAAAAAACCAAGGATTTTATCTTGGAAGACAAGATTTGCTGAAGAAATATATGCGTAGGCTGTGTCTAACTGTTATAAGTCAGCTGTTACAGATTAATGTTTGTTATTAAAACAAATTTAGAAGGAAATAAGTGTAGGATCCACAAACAGCAGTTAGAGCTATCTTCAGAACTGTTTTGGCTCTCATTTGGTATCTCTTGGCTTGAATGAGGTAAAAACCAATTGTTGCCTACATATTCTATTTGTTTGTTTTTAATGTTGACAATTTGTTCTATTGAAGGCTATGTTTGCATAATAAAGCAGATATACAAAGCAACTTCAGAAGGAATGTTTTGAACATACATAACATTTTCTCATAAAGCACACATTTCTAGATTTCCAGAGCTTCCTATGCAGCATCTGAACTGAAAAAAAGAATAGTGCTTATGCCTTTGATGTTATGACCATTAAATATGCTATTTAATACTTATCACTTAATATTATTCCTCTGTAAGGGAACCCGAAAAGGTTTGAACCTAGGCAGACATATGAATAAAACCACTTAAAAAAGAACTACTTGCCAACCTAAAAATAAAAAAACAAATCCCTTGTGGGCATGGCAAGCAGAACACACTAGAGACAAGTCAAGTCAGAAGTACAGTTACAGCAGCCAATTTGACCAAATTAATACAGTCCTGATGGCAGGAACACATCATAGAGCCCAGATCTGAGCTTAATGCAGGTTCTGCTGTTCCTGCCTGCCTTCAGTGCAGCCCTTGTTTGCTAACAGCAAAAAACTGTCTATTCATGTGACTTGCCTATGTTGGCCAAGACCTCATGCCACAACTTCAAGATCACATAGGAATGCTTAGTGAAGGTAGAAATAACTTGTTACCATTTCTGATTAGAAGGTGGGCTTTCTTCCAGATAGTACCTAGCCTCTCTTTTTGTTGCAGAAGATTAATTCTGCTTTATTCAGAATCTAATTCTTAGATCTTTAAGTAAGCTTACTTTTTACTACTGATTTCCTACAAAAATATTTTCTACAAAAAATAAATTTGTTTCAAACAATATACAGAAGTATTTTTAAACTGCAAACATATACTTGCTACAACAAAAATGCCGTTATCAGTCATAAGTTTATGAAAGCCTGTAAATGCATTCTGGTTTTTATGGTGCATAGAAACTCCAAGTCAAAATACAATAAACACAGTCTTAAGACTGGAAATCTTTATCAGTGTTCAGCCCTTACAGTCAATCACTTAATGCCTATATGCTTCCCACTCTTATTTAGGCTTTAACCTGTAGTTATCAAAGCTGCAAAATAAACTATGAAAATAAAAAAAAGCATAGGTCAGACTGGATGTGGTCCTGCATCTCCACCAGAACAGTTAATGGTAGGCTTTCTGATATTTTCAAACATAAGAACAATAAAACAGAAGAAATAAAGGAAGGTAATTACATCCATTTTGTCTTTTATTTTTCTGTATTCCTTTATGTTCAAATAGAAATGACTAGTTTGAGGAAATTATTTAGATTTTTTTTCCTTTTGCTTCCCTAGGGAGTTTGCAACTGCTGCCCTTTTTTCCTCACATTTTTGTAAGGCAACTGATACAATCAACTAGTTTTCTATTAGCTGCACATTTTTCAATTGCTGAATGCATAATGCAACTAAATGATATTTAAAATTATGGCAACTAACTCTTCTAAAGCAATATCAGAAGTCATAACAGCAGTGTCACAGTTTTATGTATAAGAGAACTAATGGTATTCATGTTGCTTTATCCTGTTACCCTGAAAACTTTAGCTGCTCAAGACCTCCGTGCTCTGAGAGGAGTTTAAGGAACAATACAGTATATGCTGTAAGAGGTACTAACTAGACAGGATGCATTGCAAGAGCCATACAGGTATATTTGTGAAATTTGCGTTCTATATATAATATATTGTTACAACACTGGTTTTGCAGCCCTCAGATCCTGCAGTAATTTGTGCAAGCATAAGGAATTATTTCAGTTCTATTCTGATATGGTACTATATCCCCTTTTTTCCTCATCTGTTCTGAAATACTGCTGAAATATCTGACCTGTACAGTATTTTGGCTCATTTAGAATTACAGTACAGTAGCACAGATATCTGGCAGGACATCTTAAGAAAATTCGTATCTGAAGTATTCAGAATGTACCTATATTTCTCTCATTCAAATGAAGCTCAGAAAAGTTTGAATTAAGACATTTTACTGTTCAGAGCAAGTTGAAAAACCATTAATGTCTCATTTAAATTATGATAAAGATTTCCCTTTGACCATTTCTTTGGTAGAAGTAGATGTGTCACATTTGCTTCACCTTCTAGTAAAAGGCATTATCTTTGTATTTGGCAATACTTTTTTGATCTTCAAAAGTCCAGCTTTATAACACTTAAATAATAGGCCCATTCTGTATTACCTATATTCAGTGAATGAAAGGTTGGTTCGTTTAGGACATGAAATCAAACAAATTAGCCATAAAACAGGAATTCTGATCCTGTAAAAAAATGCCTTTCAGTAGTAAAGTTACAAACAATGTTACTGACAGCAAAGGTATAAATGCAGTATATCAGAATAGATTGTCATCTGTAGAAAATGAGCAGCTTCACAAGCTGTTTTAAAAGCATGTTATTTCTCGTAAGCGTAGAGGAGTTTACTTAGAAGCAGAGTCAATGCTTAAAATGCATAGCCGCATACATCTTCTGTAGCTTTGTGATGATTTCCACTTCTGTTGGCTTAAATCTCCTGAATTAAAAAACAATAAACACATTTCTCTACAAATTGAACTATATTATTTTGCTTCTTAATGTTTTCCCATACTTGTTTCAAAATAAACTTCATCCCGGTTTACATTTCACAATTTTTTTGAGTGGTCCAATTTGCAAATCTGAGTCATTAGTGAGTAACTGAGCATCATGTGCCAAAAGGACTTTACATGAGTGGGACCTTAGATCCAGCATTGGGTAAATCCTTGGTAACCTAGGTCACAGAAGTCAACAAGTACAATAATGTGAAGGAAACAGAGGAGACAATATATTCTTGTAATGTATTTATTATTGTTTTCTGATTTGTTACTTGTTATATGAATTTTACCTGATGCTTCAGTTCTTTAAAACACTGGGTACAGAAACTATCTCCCTTCAGGTAGGTGATTTGTGATGAGGAAAAACTGTACCAGCAGTGACATGAATACAAAGTCACTCACACCTCTCATCTTGAGATGAGATACTGGAGTGTCAGATGCATAAGGGGAAAAACAAGGGGAAATAACTAGTGTGTAGGATTAGTCCTCAACAGACCATACTCTGACATAATTAGAAGCAGCTAGTAATTAGACTAAAGAAGTCAGAAAATCCAAGCAAGTTCATTATATAGCTTCCACAAGGCTACATATCCTTTTCCTTCTTCTACCCTAATACCTTCAGCCACCATCTATTAAGATCTGTCTTCTTTTCTAGACTCCTATAATCCCTTGTTTCCAATCTCTGGTACTGTCAGATTCCCTACTTGATATTGTACTTGCATCCTTCCTCCATAAACTCACCCAACACCCAAAACACAGCCTGAAGGAGCAGGTTTTTGGAAACATCAGCAGTTCTTATGCATCTCAGCACCTACCCTGGCATTCACAGAAAGGTTTCACGATCAGGAGCCAAGCAATTAAGAAGGTTAAACTTGGTTCTATTTTAAGGACCGCATGAGTGAACAGAACTATTGAAGAACAATGATGATGACCTCATTGAATTAAAAGGTTTTGGACTCCCTTTTTTGCTGATATTACATTAAGAGTGACTATACATGGTTTTATATAAACAATGGTTGAATTACTATGTTCCCACATTAAAAAAAAGATTGGGGTGGCACAGTAGAGTTTTGTCCTTGTATTAGGCTGCTCAAGAGAAAAGTAAACTCTAGTCTGTTTCATTGCTTACTTACCTTTTTAGGAAAAAATTAATTTTTTCTGTGCCTAGCACCACTGTTTTCCAGACTGTTGCCTTCTTCTGATTTACTATAAGAAAGAGAGGATAAATTCCAAAACTCAACTTAAGTATATGAGCACTGTCATTCCATTTCCACAATCCAATCACAGTACATCTGAAATGTATGTGATATTCTCTTTCAGCATGTGAAGTTATAAGAAAGATTAAACAAAATTTAAGCAAACAAGATGCTGCCTCTTGAAGTCTTTTAGGTAAGTAGTAAAGGCTTACATCAACCCCCCTCAAAAATCCTACAAAGATCTGGGCAGAAGTTATAGCAGTATTTCTTGAAATGACTGCCGTACTAGCATTTCATACAGCGTATAGAATTTTTATATGAAGTGAAAGACCAAATATGCAAGCGATATACAGCCCAACATCCTCAGAACATGAGCTGAGATAGTCATGACTGGTCCTTCTGGAGTACCTTCAACTAGCTATATGGTGTTGGTCATAATCAAAACTTGAATTAACAATTCTCCTGCTAAAAAAAAAAAGTTTCTGCATCACTAGCCTCCCATCTAGTACATTGTTGGAAGTGACATTTTAATTATAGCCTCATTGGCCAAGTTCAGCTGTATGTAAGTCATCACTTGACATAACACACCAGAAAAGTTCTTTAGAGCCATTCTCTCTGGTATACAAATCCATCTTCTAAACAGCCACTAGCTGAAATAACTTTTAGCTATTAGAATCAGGCATGAAGTACATAGTTTAACAGATTTTTCTTACATGTGTTACCTAAGATAGAACTCCAAAGATCAAGCAGCTGATCAACCACATTCCACATCTCATCAAGCATGAAAGCATTTAGTGCACTATACTGTGTTACAATAATATTGTAATAGTTGCAGCATGTTTATAAGAAGCAGGGCTGTGTGACAAGTGCAATTATTCAATTTTCAACCCAAGACATACCCCCAAACACTCAGCAGTATAACAGCATACTATATTCCCAAGACATATCCCCACTTCATAATTTAACTGAATCACAGCTTTAAAGCTGTTTAGATAAGAGGAAAAGCACTAAAATACATTTTCAGGTAGCACTGAAAAAAGAAATAGGGAAGTGAATACAACACATGCAAATGAAGGTCACTGCAGGAAGAAATTTAAAAAGGGAAAAAGCACTAGTCAGAAGGACAAAAAGGGAGATAAACATAGGGGGAAGGAAGGGATTGAGGAGAAAAAACACTGGAGTAGACTGCACGTCTTAAAATAGGAACTGCTAGATTGCATCTTAAAACAAAAGGAAAGTTAACAGACCAAATGAAGTGACTAGGCTTTAAAGGACAGGCAGAAGAAGAGAAGTATCACTTATTTTAGCAAGCAAGCCTTTAGAAACCCATCATCCTAAGAATGGGGGAGCCATCATGGGAGCACCAGCCCTCAAGCAGCAGAACAGCAACAGCAGTGCCTACTCCAGTAGTGCAGCTGTTCCTGTGCCCCAGAAGCCCAAGCCATCAGCACAGTGGAAGGCCCCCCTACCCTGAGAGGTTGGAGTTATCACTAAAACTGTCAACAACACCAGATTCCAACAACCCAGCAACTACAGGCTTACCTAAGGCAGTTAGGGCTTTGAACACATAAACATACATTTCTCTCACTTGCATATGGACAAGTAAGATACATGAGAAAAATTTCAAATATTCTTTTGTAAAATTTCCACTCAAAAGTAAATTTCCTCAGTTACAGCTTTTTAGAATGAGTTTATAATGAGGACACATGGTGCTCTCAAAATCAGGAATTATCTTCCAAACACAAAAATTAAGTGCCAGGTAGAAAAGAGCACTCTGCACACTCTGGAATTAGAAAATTAAGGAAAGGAATAAAGTGTACTTTCACATTCATCATTAACCCTTACTAGCTAGGTCAACAACAAGATACAGTTTTATACAACACTAACATGCAGAAAAGCAAACATTTAACTGTAATATACTAAATTCTTTACTTACAGTTGCTCAACTTGGTCAAATTCTTTTTTGTCTTCTGCATAACAGAAAAAGATTATATAAGGTCCCAATTTAACAAACAATAGAAATGTTCTGTTTAATTTTATTATTTACTCCATGTCTAAGTGAAACACTTTATTTTTTTAGTTTTCTTAAATTTGTAATTCAAATAATCTTGTTCCTCTATTCACTGGAATTACCTGCAAATTTGTCAAAAAGCTTATTTTGATCAAGTTTTATTAATCTGACTTTAATATATATCATATTATGTAATATATGCATAAAATACAAGAAAATACATCTATATATAATACATACACATGTACATAGGCTTTCTATATAAATACAGATTCTTTTCATCTTTCATATTGAGTTCAGCTCACCCTCACCTATGTGTGCCTTAGGTTCAGCAACCAACAGTAGTGCATTCTGTTCTTTTCATACATCTTTCCTTCTTACGCAGTTTCTTGACAGAAATTTCTGCTATCAAGTCTGCTATCCGTTGCTTCCATTCCTAAGCATTCCCCCAAAAAGTATACCTCTAAATTTCTTTGTCTTGTAAGGAAAGAACATCAGGACTATATCAAACCATTCATGGTAAAGTATTGTTGATTGAAAGCACTGTGTACCTGAGTTCAAGACTCATGGAAAAGATTTTTTTTAAAAAAAAATCTAAAATAATGCAGTGATCTAGAATAAAGTATTTTATCAGAAAAATCACACCGAACTTGATATATGAAGTGCTATGGGTCATCTCTTTCTACCTTTGGCTGCAATTTCAATGGAAAGCTAGAGAACACTTTAAAAAAAAAAAAAAGACTTACCGGCACATTTCTCTTTCTTTTTCGAATACATCTCATAAATGAAAACAATAGTTACTAAAATAACAACTTCAGCCACAATTGCTAGAAAGGGTTTGAGAGGCACCAGGAGAGACAGAACTTTAAGCTTCACTTTTCCTATGCTTTTCCCTAATTGGAAAGCAGCTTCACACCAATAGACACCACCATCTTCCTTGGTGAGCTTCAGTATCTTCAGATGGGTTACATTGGCAGATATTCGATTAATGACATACTTGTCTGTCAGTAAGGAGTCATTAATGGCAATCTGAAAAAAAAAAATACAAGTATAATAATAATAATGCAATACAGTGTTTAATCAAAATATCAACAGATAGTTCTATATAGAGAAATGTATAATAACTTAAGAACAGGTGGGATTTGTGAAGAATGTTTAGTCCACCTCCAAGGCAAGGATTTATCTTGGCTGCATACCCTGGTTCCATTTACATTCAATGGAGGAAGACAGGCACTTTTAGTGAGGTAGTCTGACCTGTTTTAGTCAGATCACATGAAATGTACCCTTAACTATTGACTCTCCACTGACAAAGGCAGCCTCAGGTGCCATGATCCAACAGCCAGGTTTCACCACAACACAAAGCACACTCTTTCAAGGAAGTTGAAGTGCTTTCCACAGAAAAGGACTAGAACAATGTGGCCATGCTTCCAAGGCTAAGGGGGATCCTGAAAGGTGGGTATGAAGGAGGGAAACTGATGAGTTAAGATTTTTCCTCACAGCCTTCAAGGCGAAAGGTAAAGTGAGAAGAGATTTCAGCTCCTTCAGAATCAAGCCGCATAGCATTCTCTGCCACAGGAGCACCTCCTTCAGGCCCAGTACCCCAGAGAGGTCATACAGGCTGGGAAATACAGAAGTACTTTTCTCTGGAGGAAGAGATGGGACATGCTCCCATTCTCCCTCAAGCCTCCAATACCTTACATGTCCTTAAAAGAGTGTCCTGCTACAATCAGTTTTTTCGGTATCTAATAGCAAGATTTGAGCAATACAGCCATATAGTGAAAACAAGTATCTGAAGACTCACCTGATTTGCTCTACCTTTACCTGGGCTGTAAGGGACTTTTTGGAAAAGAAATGTCAAAGAAACCAGAAGAAAAACTACATCCCTGTAATAACGAATACTTCTAAATATCAGATTTTTTTTACAGGTACAGATTTACAATAACTTTAATGGAAACGTAATTTAGAAAGACTACAATGAAAAATCATTATATTTTACAAAGTGTCTGTACTTGAGTTTTGCTGCATTGTTTCCCTTGGCCAACAGATGGAAACCTTACCTGTTCACTTCCATTGGTCATATACCAGGTCCAAGCAATGGGAGTATAGTCAAAACTTTTACAAGTCATTACAACTGTATCTCCTTCGTAACTGATTATGGGTTTTTCTCTTCCTTCAATTTTCGGTACTAAGAATAAGTAGGAAAAAGTTCATCAAGTGAGAGCTACAGGTTTTAATTACAGGCTGTAAAAAATATATTTATCTATGTATTTATAGTAGTCCATTCACTTCCTTTTCCCCTAAACATAGATGGCTCTGTCATTCCTGACAAACTAAATGAAAAGACATTTCAAGCTGATATTCCATATACAGAATTTGTGCAGAAGATTACAGGAATCCTGTTCTCAGTAGTTGTATTACCTTAAAAGTTGCCAATTAAAACTGAAAACCAAGTGATAATCAGACTGTGATTTCTATCCTTGCCCATTTCCTCTTTCCCTTTCTTGACAGCTGTGAGCTATATGCTTCAGTTCTAGCAGACTAGAAAAAAACATACTAGTTTTTCTGCAGTTTTACGCTATCTGCAAAAACTGAAAAAAGTCTATTCCAGCCATAATGCTACCATATAATGGTACATGGCAAGTTGTATGTGCAGAGAATTTTATAATTAAGACAAAAGTGCAGATTGAGAGACCTTTGTACTCAAAAACATTTTCTGAGCTGAAGTAATGACTTGTAAGTGCATGCCAATAAAAACGACTTTTGGTCCAGTCTTGCTAAGGACAGAACATGGCCATAAGAAACAAGACATCAGTTTAACTTCAGAGCTACCTGTCCCAGCCATTATAAATGCAGATGCCCCATAACCTTCCAAGAGCAAAAGCCTAAAAAAGGCTGTTGAATACATTGAGGTATCCCACAGATATTGTTAGAGCTGAGCAAAT
>VZZY01012052.1:36845-58467 GCA_013400335.1 Eurystomus gularis | reverse complement strand
GCAGCCTTTTGCTTTCTGCACCCCCCCGATGTGGCTCACAAGAGTTAACAGTGACCTTGGCCTGCACACCAATCCTTGGTACTAACTCTAAATATCAAGTATTATCACTGCTAGAAGCAGACACTGTCTGCAAAAACATACTGTTAGCTTCAGAAAGTGCAGTTAGAAAAGACTTAACTGAAAAGTAAAATCACTGAACAGAATTGGTTTAGTTCTAACTCAAACCAGGACACATCTGCACCTGTTGTAGGTCTGGTGGATTGAACCTAAACCTCGACATGCAGTAAGACTAAAAGGCTGTTTCTCAAATCAGTGTTAATTCATCTTTTTTAGATTTATAATGCACTTTCTAAGGAAGTGCCTTGAATTGTAGAAACAGACATAAATATCATGTTGTAATGCATGTTAGGGACAGCTCCATACATAGCTTAACTTCTTTAAGTTAAATTGATTAAATACCTGAATGGAATTCTCATCCATAAATAGAAAAGAAAGCTTGATAACAAGTATTTTTAGAATGATGTCTGAAATTTGTTTTCTAAATAAAATCGTACTGTCATGATAATGATGCTAAGAGTAACAGAATAGAAAAAATAATAAGTATTTTTCCAGATAATGTAAAAGGAGGAAGAAGTTGCCCAAACACTGCCTTGTAGTCAATTTAATTTCCAAGTATTTTTTACTAATATTCAAGAAAACACTTTAAAAAAATATTTTGTTATATAGCATGGTATATTTCATGTTATTTACGAAAGATATCTGGAGCTGCTTTTCTGAAATGTGCATACAATTGTTGTGTTCAAATGAGTGGTTCCATAGTTTGCTTATTATTAGTGACTATTAGTATACTGGCGTAGAAGAATTTGTTTTATAGTTTTTCTCTTATGGGAATTACTAAGGTCAGTTACGTAATTGTTTTAGCAGCATGAAAAATTAAATTGGACAGACTTATAAGCATATCAAACTCTCCAAAGATTGATGTCATTAGGAAAGCAGTACATGCTCAAAACATGGAAAAAATAAAAATCTGTGTGTATGTCACAGTTTAACCCCAGTAGGCAGCTCAACCCCACACAACTGCTCACTCACTCTCCTCCCTGATGGGATGGGGGTGGGAATTAGAAGGGGAAAAGTGAGACAACTTGTAGGTTGAGATTAAGACAGTTTAGTAAGTAAAGCAAAAGCCACACACAGAGGCAGACCAAAACAAGGAATTCATTCACAGCTTCCCATCAGCGGGCACGTGTTCAGCCATCTCCAGGAAAGCAGGACTCCATCATGCATAATGGTTACTCAGGTAGATAAACAGATAAACATTACCACTTTGAGCTTCCTTCCCTCTTACTCCTCCTTCTCTCAACTTTATATTTTAGGCATTACATCGTATGGTACGAATATCCCTTGGGCCAGTTGAGGTCAGCTGTCCTTGCTGTGTCACCTCCCAACTTCTAGTGCAGCCCCAACCTACTCACTGGTGAGGTGGTGTGAGAAAAAGAAAAGGCCTTGAGGCTGTGTAGGCACTGCTCAGCTACAGCTAAAATGTCCCTGTGTTATCAACACTGTTTTGGCCACAAATTCACAGCACTGTAGGAGCTACTATGAAGAAAATTAAATATATCCAAAACCAGTATAGTGTTACTCGATAAGTGTGCTTCACAAGATGCATTCTTTTCTTTCCTAATTTATCAATTTCTATCTTTAGATTTGAAGTTTCTTAAATGAGAGTCTGAGGCAGTATTAAAACATTTTTAATGTGTATATGGCTATTTCTGTATGATATAGCATCATCTTCATGAGATGAAGTTAATGAATGATAAACATTCCAATTCATCTCTGAAACAAGGGTACTATGCCATATTGATCCTCAAGCAAATTGATGTTATGTGACAAAGTGATACTTCTGGAAGAGGGCATGGAAGGTAAAGTAGAATCAAGATCTACAAGGATCATTTTTATATCAACAGTCACTCATTTTCAGCCTTTCAAAACAGAATTTGATTTCCTAAATAGTGCGTGTGATGAAGCAGTGCGGCAGAGATCTGTAATTTATTTCTACATGCCAAACCTATGAGGGGAAAATACAGAATTAAACTTGATATGTTTTCATTCTCCTCAGAAAAGTTCTTGTTGTGCTCCCAAACAGAATGAAGGACTGTTGCTGCATAAACTAGTTTTCCCCTTTTGAGTTATAATTCTAGAAAACATGCCACTTATCATCTGGCTGTTTCCACACAGAAAAAGAAAATGGAGGCATTGCATATGTATGTCTTCTTTCAGACCAGTGAACTAGGCTTTTTATTGGCAGCATTCATTAATGTCAGCATTTCTGATTTAATGAATTCTGTCTATTCTAGATAAGTGGGAATCTGTTATTCTGTTGAGAGTTTTTCACATTCTTTTGGAAGGAAATATCTAAAATACTACATTGTGGAACAAAGAACACATGTAATTCACTGAAGGGCTCAGCTATATTCCTTGGAGACCTTTTTCCACATAAAACCAAATTGGATATTGTTAAATTCACATCAGCAAGAATCTAGTTGAGTAACATTTGTATTAACATACAACTCTATCCTTTTGTTAAAAAATTGTCATACCACTTTAGAGAGCTGAATCCTATCATTTACAGAGATGTATCATGGTGAGGAGTCTGTAAGCAATTATTTGGGAGTCTAAGTAGCAAAGCATGATCTGACATTGGCACAGACAATTAAAAATCGTAATAGAAGGATGAAATTTTTTGTTTGTTTTTCTTACACCATATTGTTTGTCCTTCACGTTCTCTGAATAGCTACCTGCAGATGTTGAGTAATAGCCTTGGATAATGTCTTCAAATCAGAATATGAATTTGGAATACAGACAGTGGCTAGTAGTGGAACAGAGTAATGCAAATAGAAAAGAAAAGTTTAATTTTAACCTAATCAGGGTATTAAGGCATAATTAATTATTGGAGGGAGACTAGAAGGAAGCAGAAGGAATGGAGAATAGCTGAAGTGGCTTTCTGCCTACTGAAGGAGAGGAGCTGTTCTCAAGTGTGAATGAAAATATAGTCTTTCTGGCAAGGACTGATAACAGCAAAGATATGATGAGCTGACAAGCAGAATTGGTCAACAGAACGTGTCTTTCATAAATTCGACACTGGCAGATTAGCTATGTATTTCAGTTGATAATTGTACATATATAATGGGTTGTTCTACATGACTGTGGTCTCTGGTAGTCAGTACCTCTTCTAGCTAGTCCACAAGATATTTTGGGAATAATTTTGAGAGCATCTATGCTTATATTCATATATATTCTGTTTTTTTATTGCCTCTCTCTTTTGTTAGCTATTATATCATTGTTGCATATATGTTGTCAGCAGTCTCTGCAGCTGAGATCTGTGATGAAGGACAGCAGAGATCTGTCTCATGTTTGTATGCCTTAAAAGTATAGTTACCTGGAGTAGAACTCAGCTTTAATTTAAGAACTCTAGAGCTGCCCATGCTATGATTTTTCTCTCACAAATCTTCAACAGAGCTATGCTTAGCATAGAAGTTACTGAGAGTTCAATAACTGCTGTGGCAGAATTGTAAAGTACATGTTGAAAGACTGTTGTTTTCAAGGATGTTGTAACATTGACTAATGGAAGAAATTGTGTATAAAAACTTTGTGTAGTGAAAATATTTGGAGTGAAGAGGCAAAAGAGCAGAAAAGAATACACAGTTTTCTTTAAACGAATGCATATTCAGTAGAATCGTAATTTATAGCACACAGTTTCTTTGTAAACATTGGAGGATCTTATCTTTCGATATTTATCTCCTGAGATTGTTGCTGTTGGCCATTTCTGACCATTAGTCTCATCCTGCCTGAGACAGCACTGTGGAAATTGAAGGAAACTTTCTGTTGGCTGTAATCCAAGTCAAAGCCATATGATAAAAATTAACCTGGCTGTGATACAGAAATACGTATCCATAACAGCACTCTTTCTGTAATGGGTCAAGCATGAACCAGTGATAAATAATACATGGCTTGGTATGATTTCACTGCTAGGGATAGTGTGAGGCGTGGCTGAGTGTGTGGGGCTGGGACATGACTGTCCTGGAGACAGGCCACTCTCTCTGGTGCAGGTGTGGAGCAGTGGGGTAGGTAGGGATTTAACCCAGGAAATGGAGCACTCTGAAGAACTCACTAAGCTAGGCTGTAGAAAGGGTTGAGAAGCAGGGCAAATTTTCAGTGTGCTACTCATGGAGGACTTATGTCCTTTTCTTACACAGGGACACGTACCTCTGCATATGCTCCAAAGTCATTTACTCTTTCCTGGAGTTCATTATTAAATAATAATTTTCTTCATTCTAGAAAAAGTC
The DNA here is from genome assembly GCA_013400335.1 of Eurystomus gularis. Lineage (NCBI taxonomy): Eukaryota > Metazoa > Chordata > Aves > Coraciiformes > Coraciidae > Eurystomus > Eurystomus gularis. The sequence goes on along the minus strand of VZZY01012052.1, from coordinate 54,124 downwards.
TTTCCCAAATTCTCTTTTCAGGTCTGACTGATTGGGTGTAAATATTATAGTTCCCTAGCAACCCTGAAAGTGCATAAGGTCTTTTAATGTTTCATACATATACCACCACAATTTTGGTATTTTTCCTGATTTGATTAAGTAGCTGTCTTCATTAATGACATAGATCTTGCATGTGATATGATGAGCTGAAACACAGCTTATCAAAGATGGTAGAGGATCATCTATATTAATGGAATGGCTTCTTTTTACACTTAACTGATCCAGATTTAGGAAATTGAAAAGATCTAAGATTGAAATTGTGAGGCACTGCTACAAAATATCCTTCTAAAGGAATGAATTTATGCTTTCCTTAAGTAGTTTACTGGGAAACAAAGGGCTTTTTTATAATCACCTTCTGTGTCTGCAGTCTGTATCAGCAGAATTTCTTTTAATACTTTGTAGAAAAAATTACATAGTTTATATTACTAAATTTGAAAAGATTAATAACATTATTTGTGTTCTTTCCATATGGAATCTTAAAGCTACATGAATTTCTGTATGAACTCAGAATGGACTAAAGCGCCATTTAACCTAAAATTTTGTCCTAACAACTGATAGTATAAACAGCTTTACTTTCTTTATGCTTGAGTTGCATGTAAACAGTTTATGTTTAGCAGATACTGTCAGAGATGTCTGTCTCTCAGAGATCAGTCTGCTCTTGTTTTCTGTTGTTTGACAATGGATACGTATTTTATATGGAAAATATTTGCACAATAAAGCAGTGTGTTTTGTGAATAGTCCTCTTTAATATATCTGTAGTAAGATTCTGGATTAATTGTTCAATCAGCCATCTTTAGGCTTACCGAAGCTGACAAGAAATTCTTTTTAGTATTTAATAACAGCTACATGGATATACCATTTAGCATGGGATGAAGTTTCTCCCACCTGAAAGAGATAAACATGGCAAGTTTGTTCTGGTACTTCAAAGAAATAGCAATTATTTTCAGTCTTGGATAAGTGAGTTCCCAACAAGAAATTCAAGTAGTGTAATGTGTATCCTAAGGAACAGATAAAGGAATACTTTAGAATCATTTCAGCAAGAAAGTAGGAACATCTGGCAGTGAAACTTGTCCTGAAGGCTGTCTAACATTGTACAGTTTCCAGCTGTGTATCATATTTCTAAATTTAATCTGTCAGTTTAATAGCTTCTGCCATATGTGAAGCCAAAGTCCTACACAGACAACAGTCTCCTTCACTCTATTCTACTTATTGGGAAGATTGAAGACTTCCTTACACATTAGCTACATTTCCTGATGTAAAGTTATAGAAGAGGGAAAAAGTCCACCATTTTTTCATTGAATTCCATTGTAAGTTAGTTTTAAGTGTAAGTCTGATAGGAATAAAGCACAAAATTGCCTGGAATCTCTGCTGGTTTCAGGTGACCATAGCTAGTGTCAGTCTTTAACTATAAAATTAGTAAGATGTGGTAAAATTGTTTCAGAAATGTGTAACAGCATACACAGAAAATACTAACTTTAAAATAAAAAAAAAAAGAGAAAAGTAATATACAGAATCTCTATACTCTCATCGTCATTAAAAATACATACTATAATTTGCTGCATGTTAAATCATGTGGTTCTATCAAGATTCAAGACATTTAAAAATGGAGTTTTTCAGTCTTTTTCTCCATTAAAACAGTATTTATTCACTTGTAGAGACCCTCCATTGAATCATACAATACCAAATTATATATACCAATATATAATACCAAAGATTTCACCTTCCTTCTTTTATATATATATATATCATAAAATCTGAAGTTAGAAGGGATCCCAAGGATCATCTGGTCCAGCCTTTCTTGGGAAAAGCACAGTCTAGACAAGATGGCCCAGCACCCTGTCCAGCTGAATCTTTAAAGTGTACCATGTTGAGGACTCCACTACTTCCCTGGAGAGATTATTCCAATGGCTGATTGTTTTCCTTGTGAAAAATTTTGCTCTTGTGTCAGAATCTCTCCAGGAGTAACTTGCACTCATTACCCCTAGCCTTTTCCATGTGATTCCTTGTAAAAAGGGAGTCTCCATCTTCTTCGTAGCCACCCTTTAAATACTGGAACATGGGGATAAGATACTTACCTTCTGAAGGGTGAACAAACTCAGTTCTCTCAGCTTTTCCTCATACGGCAGGCTTCCCAGTCCTCTAATCATCTTTGTGGCTCTTTTCTGAACCCTCTCCAGCCTGACGACATCTATTTTGTATAGTGGGAAACAAAACTGGCCTGACAAGCACTGAGTGGAGTGGGAAAATGACTTCTTTATCTCTGCTGGTGATGTCCTTGTTGATGCAGCCCCGCATTCTGTTGGCTTTCTTTGCCACTGCAGCATGATGTTCACTCATATTGAGTTTGTTGTGCACTAGGACTGCCAGGTCCCTTTCCATAGAGCTGCTTTTCACTGCTGTTTAACTCAGATAAGGTACAAAAGAGGATCAAAGAACCTAATTTTATGGAGATTATGATGTTTCTAGTCTTGTACAAAGTAGGATACTATAAAAAGACACACCAATCTATGACTTAAAACTTGAAGATTTTGTGAGATAACTATTCACAAACTTCAGATCTGGAAAAAAACTGCATATAAAAAGTGATTCAATATTTACAGATCCACATTTTACCCTGGAATTTGATAGAAGAAATTTCTGACTCACCAAGAATATTGCTTTATGTTAACTTATGAATAATAGTGAATTATACAGTTAAATCAAAGTCACCTGAAAGATGTTTAACGTATTAGTCATAAGATCCATGGTAGAGTTCATTAAGTGCATATATTAACTGGGCCAAATGTGTTCTCTTCACAATATTCCCATAAAACCTTATTTCCTTGCTAATGAAAAAAACACACTATTTGCTAATTACAGCATTTTTCCCAATTTTGTTCTTTTTTTAGTCTTTATGGCCATGTATATTATATATAAATTCGTCTGAGATAACTTAGGAAGCAAAAATAATTGAAAAATCAAGCCTCAGAACTTTCATATCCATAAAAATTATTGGCTTTTATACTATCTGGAAAAAAAAAAATTCTTGTATCTGTTTTGTTATAGTACTCTAAGTCAAGGATGATGCAAGTGACAGTTCATTTTATAAAGAGCAGTGCAAGATGAAATATTGTATATTAGCTCTACAGTACTGTGGTGATATACCACTATTGTGATATGTGGATGGGGCCAGTCTGTTTTCAGTGGAGCCCAATGACAGGACAAGGGGCAAAGGACACAAACTGAAACGTAGGAAGTTCCACTTAAACATAAGAAAGAAATTCTTTCTGTGAGGGTGACAGAGCTGGAACAGGTTGTCCAGAGAGGTTGTAGCATCTCCTTTTCTGGAGACTTTCAAAACCCGCCTGGATATGTTCCTGTGCAACCTACTCTAGGTGAACCTGCTCTGGCAGGTAGGTTGGACTAGATGATCTCCAGAGTTCCCTTCTAACCCCTACCATTCTGAGATTCTGTGTGATTCTGTGATGCCAAGGAATTTATGCACCTCCAGATTAAAAACTCTTGACAGAGGACTTTTAAAAGAGGAGACAGACTTTGGGTACCAAACGCTATTCCTCTGTTCAGATGTTTTAATTAATTCTAATTTTTATTCAGCATCAGATTTACAAATCTTGAATATTCCCAAAAGCTAAAAAAAAAAAAATCAAACCTAGGCTTCTCCATTCTTAGGGTGATGCTCCAAGATGTGACTCAGTTTTCTTCTGGCTGTGGAGTCAGGTTCTCTGTCCCTGCTTTAATGTCTGGCTCTGTGACCTGTGTGTATGTGCAGTAGTCCTTTTATTTAAAAAAAAAAAAGAAAAAAAAAAAAGAAAAAAAGCTATTTTAGAGGATAGTGGCTGAGGAATGAAAAATATAAATTTGAATCCTGTCAAGTTGAGGCAAGAATAGGACCCAGGCCTCCCACATAGTCTGAATGTTGTAACCAATAGGCTATTATGCAAATACCCAATGACACTGAGATACAAAGTGACTGTGATTATTGTGCTTTGTGCTGAGCTCAGTGCTATCAGTGTGTGGGAGGCACGTTCAAAGTAGACAAATTGGGTCCAACTGTGTTGTAGTTTGTAAATCCCAAAAAACCTTGGCTGTTCAGATGCTGTCTTCAGTGAAGGTGGCTAATCTTCTGGGAATGTACGCTAATGCACCTTTTGGTGTCAGATGATGAGATATGATGAAAGATTAAGCACTCTACAGGCTCACAGGCATTATAGTTAGGCTTTTTTTTTTTAATGTCTTACATTCAGTTTCTTAGATTTTTGTATTGGATTGCTTCAGTCCTTTTTTGGACCACGGCAGTACATAACACTTTACAGTTTAGAAAAAGCTTCTCATCTTAAAGCAAAATCCTAATAAAACCAGCTGATTTTCTGTTGACTATTACTACTGCAGACAATTTGTTTACAAAAATGGCTGTGTTAGTCACACTGAAGATGCCTGTTCTCTCTGAGGGTAAAGCAGTCTCCAAGCTTGGGAAATGGCACAGGAAGGAAGGAATGAGCCTTTCCCTGTAATACTATTCTCCTCACATCAATATGAAATGTCAAGTATTCTTTTGTAACCCTTCCCAGGTTTGTTGTCACAAGGTTGACCCTAATTCATGTTCTCTCTTCCCCAGACCTCTTTTTTTTTTTGTTAAGCAAATAGCTGGGTCTTTTTGGTATTCCAGGAGGGTCTTTTTGATCACTAATGGCCCCAAATAGTGGAAACAGTAAAACAGAGCTGGCTCTGATTAGGCTGAAGTTATTTTAATGGAGTTCCTCAATTAAGTCTTGATAAATGGATGTAACTCATGTTGGCTAAATCAGTTTAACCAATTCAATTTAAAATAACAGTAAAGGTGAGCAAATGAAGACTCTAACCTGGATTTGTTACAATGGATAGGCTTGAATGAGCTGCCAAGTGAACTAGTATTCAAATTACCTTGTCTTCAGTGCTGTTTTACTTAGCCTAAGTAATTAGCCTAATTAGGCTAGAGAACATTAGCTTTTAAGAGCATGCTTTTTTCTTTTCCATCCTCAGATAGGTCCTAGAACCCTGAAAAAAACCGCAACTACTTAAAGGATATTACATTTATGTGATGTGTAACTGATAAGGCTTGATAGTACTGAACATACCTTGCACAGAATTATCAGTTCATGATAATTAGTTCATATATATATACACACACACATGTATATCTATCTCTATATAATGGATTTGTGCAGGAACATGTTTTTGTATCAAATAGTCTAACAGTGAATGAGTCATAGGCATTTGCAAGGCTTATTGCTTTTAAAATATTGCAGTGGATCTTTTGGCCTGATCAGATTGACTTCTTGTGCAATAATGTTACCAAATAACCATTAATAGTGTGCTATTAAAATTAATATAAAACCCCATGAGCCAGTTTTAACTTCTGCCAGTTCTGGGTTTTGAGACCTTTAAACTTCTTCAGGAAAAGAAGCGCAAATTGCTACTTAAGACTAGTTTTGTTCAGATTTAGTAATCTTGTTCTGGAAATGCATGTATCAGTATTTACTCCATATCAGTGTATATTCTGACATAGATGAAACGCTTCTGTAACTATTACACACAGCAAATGGCGTACTTAAGTATAAGCTGACAGTGGGAACGCTCAGTGGATAGACCAGGTATGAACACAGTTATGCATAATAAAATATGCTTTTATAGGTTATTCTGGACACAGATCCTTTCCTGCTGCTGAGTTACAAGGTGTCCAAAAATTATCTTCATCAACTATAATATGAGAAGTGAATATTGTCAACTTAGATTCTGTAGTAGCATCGTGTTCAGGCCTATAATAGCATACTGACTTGGCCCTGATTTGTAGCGTAGTCCACAGCAGGCTGCAGATTTATTCATCTACACAGTCAGTTGAATGCAGGTGATACACTTCTTTGTTAAACAAATGCATCAGCTTTCATTTAATAATGTTTCTAAATGACTGCTAAGTAGAACTATTATAATGCCATTAATATGCTCCTAATTAGTATTAAGTTTTGACAGAACAAAAAAAGGAAATGTTAAGACTATGAAATTAATTCGATTTAACAAATTATTATCTTGAGAACAAAGTGAAAATAGATTATTTTGTTCTGATCATAAAATAGCTTTAATATGCTTTCATATGAAAAGTTTGGAGACAATGTTTCAGTGAGTTGAAATGTAATACATAGAAGGATTGCATAATAGTGATAAACAAATTATAGAATAAGTCTAGGGAGGCAAGTCTTGTTATATTCCCCCATTAACTGATACTGCAAGTGCAAGGAGCTGAAAATATGACAGCACTATTAATTTAAGTGCTTAAAGTCTGGGCATTGTCCAGTCAATACTATATGAAGCCATTATTGAAAAGAAGTCAACTTATTAGAAATAAAGGCTTGAGAGATTCTTTTCTTTTTCCATAGATAGTGGTGATTTCCTATGCACAAATATATTCAAAGATAATTTAGAATGAATATTTGTGTGTGTTTAGTGGGAGCAATAAGCCTCACCTTCCAGCCCCTTCATTGTGCTGCTAAAAACATTTGTGAATTTGCCCTGGGAAATGACTTGAATTACTGACTAGATTAAAAACAAAATTTGTTTCTTAGGTCCTATTTAATCTGAATTAAGGAATTAATTCAGAATTAAGGAATTAATTCAGTTTACAATGTTACAAAATTAGTATTGTTTTGGGCAGGTATACGTAAGGAGCACCAAAACTGGCACTACCTCTATGAAAAATGCTTAAGAATCAAGTGATTCTTATTGATGAAAAAGATATTCTCATGAAATGTATCAATTCCTTGAGCTGCATTTCAATTCTTTGATCTGAGTTTTGGTGTGGAAATATTTTCAGCTTTTATTCTGACAACTCAGCTATTTTCCATACCTGTGATCAGGAGGTTGTTTTAATATGAAATTCTTTAAAAGATTTTTTTCACCTTTTAATTTACATGTGTTTTTCTCATTTTTGTTAAAATGAAATGGAAAAACTTCAGTATGTTGATAAAGGATTTACGTGCTATCTTACATGTAGATGTAATGGCAGAGTTCCTGGGTGAAAATGGAATCTTTATTTGTAAATGAAAAGTGCCTCATTTTCAGGATGGTCTCACCTTTTCTTTTTTTTTTTTAATGACTTGAAAGTATTCCAACTGATTCTGCTGTGCTGTTCTTCAAACTGACATCTCCATTCTCTTTTGACCTCTTACAGATTTATTTATATATGTATTTTGGAAAAGATTCAGAAAGTATCTTTGGAGTAAAGTAGTTCTTGCCATTTCATATACTAACTGACTTCAGTTCCAGAGGAGGTTTTTGGACCCAGTGATGTATTATAGATACATAGAATGAAACTGATGTATGTGAATTTGAGAACTATAGTGAACAAAAGGAGTTTTTAATGCCAACAGATTATAGACGGAAATATATATTTACTTGTGTGAGATTGTTTTTAATTTACAAAATAATCATCCATAATCTGTTGATGTTTTTCTTTGAGGGAAGCTTACTAAGTGCATTTCAAAATGTGGGAACTCAAATTCATAGCTGTTGGTCACTGAAGTCTACAGTCTCAGTGTCCAGGTTGGTTTTGTGTCCTGTTTCTAATTTTTCCTCTGTTTGTTTACCGTCTCTACCCCTGCACTCTAGAGGGGTTAATAATCTTACAAGTTTTCCATCAGCCTCATAGATAATGACTCTTTTTCTTTCAATTTTCTAAACAGATATTATAACTAGGTTAAACTGAAAATGAGACTTCACGTTACGTTAAATACTGCAAGCCACACTATAGCAGCCACTGCTGCTTCTCCTGTGCTTAATCATGAGGCTATGGGTCAAATTTCATTAGTTCTGTGACCTGACAGGAAATTAGTTGACTGAAAAATGTTGTTAGCTTTTCCCTGGATCAACAAGTCAATGTGATCTATAGAAAGAGCATGAGGGAGGTGGTTTAGGAAAGAAAGGAGGAGGAAGACAGGCCTCACATTCTACTAACAGTCTTTTCTTATACTAAGTTAAAAATAACATTTGCATCTACAATAATTTCCAACCTGCATTTTGCTGGGAGTTCTCTTTTTTTGGAAAATTTATATTCTAACCCATTTTAAGAGATCTGTAGTCCAAAAGCTTTCCAGCTGTAACTAAATGTAATAAAAAATATTACTTCTCCCTACAAAAATTGCTTTTCTTACATTGCAAAACTCTTATTAACTTATGAGATTTCTGTATGTTTGTGTTTGGATCTGAGAAAAAATTAAAAAATATTTGTGGTTATTTGATAAGGAGCAATTATGAATGTGAAGACAAAAAGACAGCCACATTTTAGAAAGGACAACACCATATACACATGATACAGCAACACATTTATGAGAGTGTTTTTGTTAATACTTGCTTCCACCAAATTTTGGACCTGTCTCTTGATATTGATAAAAGGTCCATAGACTTTATTTAATTTTACTTCTCTTAGTCAACTGAGTAGTTTTGCTGATGAGAAAAGATCTGCTCAGCAAGCAAGAACTGACAATAAAGACCATAGAGTTAGTAGTAACTTCCACAAAAACCTGCAGTCTTTCAGAAAAAGTATTAGGCTAGATACCTATGTCTACCATATCTGTACTCAGAGATAAGAAAAATATTTTATGACTCAACACAAAAGTGACCCTAGGTTATTCAGCCTCAGCTTTATTCTGAAACCAGCACATTTCATGACTAGAAAAGTGTTTGTTGAAAGAAATATGCATTTATTCAGACATAAAGGAAATATAAAATTTGCCTACATGTAAGAAATGTTAAAAAAATGCCAAATAATCAACTCGAAACATTAAGCCCAGGAATCTACCAAAACTCTGCTTCTCTTTGGAAGTTCTGGGATTGATTCAGGGCTTTGAATTTCCTCTTCCTTGTTGATTCCAAATCCAGAGGTTCATTTTTGGGTAGCGTTTTTTTTTTTGTTTTGCTCCTTTACAGAGACTTTGATTGTATCTCCTCACCTGGTCACAGCTTCAAAGCTTCCAAGATACTGATAGTAAGTCTAGCATGCTGTAGAAACTGTTTCATTTAGGACAGTGAAAAAGAAGAATCTGAAACTTGTAAAAGGAGCCAGTCCTTTCTGTGAAGGGTCCAGTTGCAACCAGAAAGCACCTAGACAGTCTCCACCTCCTTAGTAGTGAAACTGAACAGTAGTTCTTTGTTGCCAACTGTGCAAGTTGCTTGGAGAGTGGAATAGATGGTCCTATTCAAATGATCCTGTGTAAATCTATGAAATTATTGTGAATTCCTGTGTATCATCTGGAGTATGAAAAGCCCCCATGCCTAGGTGTATAACTTTCTTAGGTTCTTCCTTTAGAATCTTCAGCATTTGGTTATCAGAAGGTGAAAGGAATGAACTATGATGTTCTACTGCCAAGAAGACAATTAGAGACAAATCCTCTTTCCTGCACAGATTAATAACTTGCACTGCTGCTTCAGATATAAAAAAAGTTATGTGCATGTGTCACGGTCGGAGGCGTAGGCGTCCATCTGCCTCCCAGAAGGGGAAATCGAGGGCTAAGCTGAGCACCTCCCAAACAGGCTCGTAGGCAATTATGAGGCCAATGAGTGTTTAATGAATTAATTACCAATATATGTATATATATTTGTATAAAATCGTATCTACCCTATAGAAGTATTATGATGATATTAATAATGTTAACATTTGGGCTGATACATCACAATATTAATTAAGTGGACACGGCTGTTATATGGAATTCTGTGTAGTCCACAAAGCCATGGCTTGTACCTACTGTGAGAAGAGTCGTATGTAATATTTTCATTTACCTTCTGTTTTTCACTGTGTGTTACAATGGTCAGATGATGTCATCTATATTTATGGAGTTTGGAAAGGGGAAAAAAAGCTTGGAAAGCTCTTTTAAATCTGGAAGTAGTACAACATGCTTGCACTCTTTTGTCATTAATAGGACAGCAGGATTCAGTATCTTTCCTATAATCCTCAATACTTTAAAGATTTAAGTATTTATAAGGGATTTTCACATTACTATTTTTGTAAGTATAGTATTTATGTAGCTTTTCTGAGGCATGGAATAATTCTCAAACCAAGAATGGTTTGAAAACCTCTCAACTTGATCAAAATTTCACTACACAAAAAAAGTGATTGATATACAGAACAATATATTTGTACTTATGAAATCAAAGTGAACATAAGAATGGTCTTTTGTATCTTCTTAAAACTCAGAATTGTTCCCTTTTTTTAAAATAATGACAGATTTGTAATTTTTGCAGCCCTAGAGGATGCACAGTAATTAATAACTTCCTTATCCTTGTGTCCTTACTTCCTTTTATTCATTAATACAGATAGAAGAAATGGCCAAGTTGTTTCTGTTTTGGGTTTTCCTGGGCTTTCAGAAGTTTTGTTTTTCCTGATAATTTTTTCTCAGCTGTAGAAATCAATACATTTCTCATACTGTGAAAAAAAAAAAAAAAGCTTTTCCAGAATTTGAGTAATCTTAAAACCTAAATGTAGTATATAGTACTGGCAATAAAATTTAATAAAGAATCTCTTTTTACAGTCAGTTAGAAAGTATTCTTACAGATAAAGAGTGGGAATAATCTCCATCATGAAAAGTCTATAGAACATTTACATGTGAAAACCATTTTATAAATGCAGTTTTGGTTTTCAGCAGTCCTGAAAATGTGTGTGTATATATATATATAATACCTCTATTTTTAGCAAGCCTACTACTGCTTCTACTTAAAAGATTTAAAAGTTGGATTGCTTAGAATAATGTCTGCAGCTGTGGTGTGTCTTCATATAGCTGAAGACAAGAGATAAAACTTCTTCTTTTAAATAATGAAAAAATAGTATTTTAAAATACAATTTATACAGACTGTCAATTTCTCCCATTAAGAGAGAACCCCCTGCTTAGTTCATTAGGCTCCCCATCAGGCTATATAAGAAACAAATAATCTTTTTCTTATTTCTCAACATTAAAGAATATTTATTTACATGTGCATTTTTCCAGAGGGACTTCTCATAAATGTTTTGTCTATTTTTTTAGATAAAAGCAATGTAAAATTCTGTAGTTTGAATTAAAAATATTTCTTTTGCTTTAAATAAAATCCTATTACTACTGGTTTCCCAGCAAATAAAAATTTGTAAGCATTTCCCTTTCAGTTTTTATGTACTTAACAATCATTTTTGTCTCCCTAATTTGTTAAAATAATACCTAATCTTTTAGTGTTAATTCCTTTTGTTAGAATCTTTATCATTTCTGGTTAGAAAATGAATTATAAAAAATTCTTATCAGAGTTTGTATATTAAATCAAATTAATTCATTGTATCAATTTCACAGAGCTCAGAGAAGTGCTAAAATGTTTTCCCAAAGTAATGGAACAATCACATGCCTAAATTAAACATACGAGGTTTCCCAGAGAAGGCAATGGAATTACTTGCATTTTCTAAGTTTGATGCACAGTTAAATGTATTGCTGAGTTGGATAGGTGAATTTAGCATCTCAACTGGTAGTCATGTAAGAGTTAGACATCTAGTCCAATCTCTAGTTTGTTTACTAAACAGACAGTGGGGAATGACATTCATAGGTGATTCATACCTTAGTAAAGTTTATATCTAAGTTAAAATGAAATGAATCGTGCTGCTAAAATACTCAATTATCTCTAAAATGGGAGCTTTGATGACTAGTTTAGATTACATGACTAACCTTGGGTGGTTAAAGTTAAGTGAGAGTAATCCCATCACCACAGTGATTTTACATATAAGCATAGTCTGGCATCAGTAAGACTTCTAGAAAACTGTGCTACTGAGTTCAGAGGAAGAATCAAGTCTTTGTTGAACAGTGATTCATATATAGATGACCACTGTGCTTTCAGTGAAGTCTGAAGAATGTTCTACAAAGCCATAATGAGAAAAAGAAAATATGTAGAACAGGTCTGTATATTGAGGAAGGCTCTAAGGAAGTGTTGTAGCATGTGGTCAATTGGTGTACTAGCTGTAGAGTTTTCAGCTTGAAGGAGATTGAAGTAATTTTGAAGCAATGTCTTTAGATTATGTTGCAGATGATGAAGAAATTGCGTTGACAGATTAAATGATACATGACAAAGGGAAAACATTACTCATGGGAGACTTTGAATTTTGTGAAACAAAACAGAGATGCTAAGTTTGAAATGTGACGTTTTCTATTTTCCAGTGTTGCATATTTGCACACCATCTATTTTCTTTAGAAAACAAAACCAAAACAAATCAAAAACAAAAAGCCTAACTATTTTAGTCTCTCAAGTATAGATGATAAGTACAAAAAATAAAAAAGTAGAGAATAAAATTTACTAACTAGTAATATATATTTGGGGTTTTTTTCTAAAGCTTTTTGTATAGGCAGCTATGAAAAAAAAGTGAGGTTAAATACTGAAATTTTCCTTTAAAAGACATCATTAAACAAATAAGCATGTTTGTGAAAGACAAGTATACTTCATATGAGAATTAATTCATGTTGGGCTGAATATACATTACAGACATGAAGGGTAGCTTTATGAAATCCTTTAATACTGGAAATGTTAGATACTTATGTACCACACTGTTCTCCCACAGAAGTACAGGCATTTTGTCTTATAACAGCAGAGTAGGTGTTCTGAGCATTTTACATTTTTGTAATTGCTGAATTGGTTCAACTGAAATCCTGCTAGTGGGGCAAAGGCCTATATTTTAGTCCTGGATCTCAGATCTTCAGCATTCTGTGTAGGATAGTCTTGAGCTAAAACTCAGAAATTATTCAGGAAGTGGACTGAGATCCAGATCTGCCAACTGGGTGATGAAAGAGCAGCCCTGCAGAGAAGGACTTGAGGATGCTGGTGTATGAAAAGCTGGACATGAGCTGGCAGTGTGCACTTGCAGCCCAGAAGGCCAGCTGTATCCTGGGCTACATCAAAGAGTGGCCAGCAGATCAAGAGAGGCAATTATGCCCCTCTGCTCTGCCCTCATGAGACCCCACCTGGTGTACTGCATTCAGCACTAGGTTTCACAGCACAAGAGATGGACCTACTGGAGCAGGTCCAGAGGGGCACAAAAATTATAAGGGTGCTGGAACATCTCTGCTATGGAGAGTGGCTGAGAGAGCTGGCATTGTTCAGCCTGGAGAAGAGAAGGTTCCAGGGAGACCTTACTCTGGCCTTGAGCCCTCTTAAAGCCTTAAGCCCCCTTGACACCTTAAGCCCCCTTAACAGGAACCTGTAAGAAAAAGACTTTTTTTATGATGAGGGTGGTGAGACACTGGAATAGGTTGCTCTGAGAAGTTGTGGATGGGCCCCCCCCCTCCCCCCAATCCCAGAAGTGTTCAAGGCTTGGATGGGGCTTTGAGGAACCTGATCTAGTGGAAGATGTCCCTGCCCATGGCAGAGTGATTGGAACTAGATGATCTTCAAGGTCCCTTTCAAACCAAAACATTTATGAACTTAAACTGGCGCTTAATTGTGACCAGAGTCATTGCCCCGTGGTTGTTTTCCTCTGGTACAATATTTTGGAAAAGTTCTATAACTTTGGTCAGGTAAGCCTCATTCTCTTTTTAAAGTAGTTGCCTAAAGTCTAAAGAGGAACAGAAATTGTTGCATTGTTTTCCATAGTATTTACTGAGTGCTAACTTCCAGACAGATTTCTATTTGTGTGGAAATTTCAATCCCTCTTTAGAGGAGCTTGGGTGTGTAATAAGTCTACTTCTCTGAACTTTCTATCACAGTAAGGACTAGAAGGAACTGAAGCACCAAAACTGTAATGACCTAACTAAGTATTCTATGATTTATTTTAAATAATTTTCTACTCTTTTAAGTTGCTTATTTGTGTGAAGAAGTAGAAGGAACATGTTTTTGAGGAGAACTGTAAGGTAGCAAAGACGTGCATGGAGCAGTGACTCCATCTCCCAAACACATTTTAACACAGAAAAGATAATGTTTTCCCCTAGTTTTGACTTTCTTTTTCTCAAGTAGAACTATATAATGAAATATATATTATATTGGCATAATCAAGTGAAATAGTAAATTTTAATATTTGTTCAGGAATTGGAAGAAAATAGCCTTAAAACATGTCATGCCCCTCTCGTAAAAAAGGGGGCTATTCGACAAAATCATGAACAACAAGTACAATGTTATCACTGCAGATATCCTTGATGAATAACATGAACTCAAATAAAAATTTTTGCATGGATGAAATTGCATTGGAAATGCTTTTACTGGCAACTGGTTTTAATGCTAAACAAAACAGATGAAAAAATATCTCTATGCTAGTAGAAAAAGTCACAAGGCAGGTTAGTAAGAACATCTCAATGTTATCCTAGAGGGGAAATGAGGACTTTCTCACTTGAAACATTAAAAAATACTCAAACTGGAAAAACTCAGAATATGACATTTATTAAAAATTTATTTATTTTCAGTCTGAAATAGAAATGTTTTGTTACAAATGACACACAGATCATCAGCTCTTACATATAAGCTAAACCTGCAAGAATATATCCCCATCACCTGCCTGCTTATTTTAGAAACACTGATTCAGCCAGATTCCTTAATTGCACAGATACTATGGAAACTCTCACTACCGGGAAAGGAAACTGGAGACACCCATCTACTCTTGTTTGCTGTTAGGTACAAATATTTTTATCTTTGTAAGAGGCATACTCCTGTCTCTACTTTGAGCATACATGGGTTTCACAGTTCTGGCCACACGTCTTCTGTACAGTATAAGGAAAATCTGTGTTTCATGAATCAAACACAGTTTTGTTCAAGGACTTTTTCACTCATTTCAGTCACTACCCTTTTTGAAAGGTAAATATGTTTGAGAAGGTTGTATCTGAAAACAGCAGTCTCATGTAAGTTTTGCTTCAAGGACTATCTCTTCTCACCATGCAAACTTAGTATTTCAAGGTTTCAGACACCTTCTCTCCCTGTACAGTTGGCTATTATCCAATTATTTCATAACTTGCTGTGTCTTAGTTGATTAATTGAAGAGCTGACCTATCATATCAAACTTCATTACTTTGTGAGAAAAGTGTGTGTTCCCTATTATTGATCTAGCATTTTGTCTTTGTGGGGAAATACTTTCAGAAAAAATACTTCATTGTTGTGCTAAACTTTTTTTTTTTTTTGTGGCTTTCTGCACAACTCGATGCTAGTCCAGCTAGTCCATTAAGGGAGTTACATCATTCTTACGTGAATGCCAAAATCCAAAGTGAAATTTCCAAGGTCACTCTACAATTCATAGTGCCTGTAAGTGTATCAAAAAGGCATATTTGGAAGAGTCAGCACAAATTAGGCATGCTGTTGAAAACTAATAGATACTGTTTAATGAACAGCATCTTGGAAATTTAGGATCAGGCTGTTATCTTCTTAGAAACTATTGTTTCTTACTAAACAAAAAGAGTTTATTCATGATAAATTGCTGCTCAGTATAGTCTCATGGTGGCAATCTAAATCATGCACATGTAGTCCTCTCACTTGTTTCCTACTGGAACAAAGAATAATAAAAATAATTTATGCAAATATTAGCTCTGTCAAAGCTCACATAGTACGAATGCCTTGGGGAAAGTTTGAAAATCCCCTTTAATATAAAAGTGCAGTTCAAGACATTCAGTAATAGCTACCATCACTATTATTGGTCAGCTAATACGACTGTTGATCAGCCTGGCTACTAATAACACTTTTTTTTTTAACTGTCAAGAAAAGACAAGAAAAGGTCTCATTAATAAAGGGAAGCCAATGGATGTGAGGTCTGTAAATATTTTCCATGAAGGAAATAATATCCAAAGATTAAGAATGGTTGATATTCTCCTTAATAATACACAACTTAACAGTGTCTTTTAATGAGTAAGAGAACAAAAGTGTTAAAGCATAAAACGTATTTGTTTGAACCTATCAAAAATCTGACTTGAATAACCTTAGGTTTTTTAATAATACCATGGGGTATTCCCCTTCAGAGATCTCTCTAGCAGAATAATGTGAAGAGCATAGTGGGTGTAACCAAAGTCCATCAAGTCTGGCATGTTGTATGGATGCAAGTTGCTCCTGGGGAGATTCCGACTGGAGTCCAGAGGAAGGCTCCTCACAGTAAGAACAATTAAACATTGGAACATTCTCCCAAGGGAAGTGGTAGATTGCCCTACATTGAACAGTTTTAAGACTCAGCTCGACAGAGTGCTGGGCCACCTCACGTAAACTATATATATATATATATATAACTTTACTTGCCTTGAAAAGTTGGACCAGATGTCCCCTGAGGTCCCTTCCAACCTAGCATTCTATGATTCTATGATCTACATCACTGGCTGGTAGCAGATGCCTAGAAAAAACTCTAAGAACAGTATAAGCATACTTTCCAAGATACAGCTCCTTTCTTCTAGGTGTGTGCACCTGGGAGACTTTCTAAACCACAGGTTTTATCTTTCCTTTTAAAATCCCCAGATGATGTTTTTTTTTCTTTTACTGATTTCTCTTTTGCTACAACCTAATTGCTTTCTTGTTCAAATGAGTTTCACTGTTTAGTTATGCACTACATGAAAATATATCTCCTTTTGTTTTGAATTTACCAGCAGAAGGAGTTTTGGCTAATGAAAACAGAGGAAAGAAAAACAGAATAGAAGAATACTTTTTTTTTATGCTTGTGATGCTATAGACCTCTTCCTCTTTCCCAGCCAGCAGTCTGTTTTGCAGGCTAGAAAATTTGAGTCTACTTAGTATCCTTGTATGGAGGCTATTTCGTATCTCACAATCGCCCTTATAGTTCTTATCTACACCTTTTCTGATAAAACTGTGGGTTTGAACTTGCATGCAGAACTCAGACTAGACAGTGAGCATATATAGCGCTTAATAATATTTTCTGTTTGTTTCCTCTAACTTTAATACTTTTAAACATTCTGTTCACTTTTTTCACTCTTATGGTTTTATGAACACATTATTTCAATACTCCGGCTGCTCTGCAATAGTTCTCCTGAGTCCTAATAGGTAGCTGTAGTGGGTCTGGCTGAGCTGGTTTTCTACATAGCAGCAGTGTTTTGTGCTGGGAGCTAGAAGGGTGTTGGTAACACACCTGTGTTGTGACTACTGCTGAGCAGTGCTCGCACAGCACCAAGGCTCTTCCCAACATTCACCCCCTCAGTGGGATGGGGTGGGCAAGATCTTGGGAGGGGACACAACCAGGACAGCTGACCCAAACTGACCAAAGGGATATTCCATACCATATGACGTCAGCTCAGCTATAAAGCTAG
>VZZY01012052.1:0-36723 GCA_013400335.1 Eurystomus gularis | reverse complement strand
CCACGGTAGCTTTAGAGCCCATTGCTATATGTGCAAAACTGGGCTTTGCTTGGGCATGGCATTACTGTGCCTGTATCACAAAGACTTTCTGCAGCTCTTGGCATAGTCTTTCTGTAAAGGAAAGCAAGTGAAATGGCAGCTGAAATTCTGTATCTATTGCATCCATCATGCAACTAAACAGAATATTATTAAGAAGATCAGATTCAAGAGTAAATAATAAAATACCTTTACTGAATAAGTATTTCAAAACTGAAGGAAAAAAGGAAGGCAGGAAGAAGGTAAGGAAGAAGGGTGAATGGTAGTATCAACTGAAAATTCACAGTTTGACGCAAAAACAGTTGCCTTGAAGAGGGCAATGCTGAGAGAAATCAAAGGTATTTAACAGTAAACCTCTTTTGTTGATGACATTTTCTGTTAGAAATGGCACCAAGAGGAGATTTGGGAAGTGCATGTGGGAGTGTCTCATGTTCTCCAAGTGCTGTGATTGTAATGTGGTTATACTTTTATACATGACCTTTGAGGTTCTTTTTCCTGGCACTAGTTGTTTTAGTAGCCTACAGAATCAACACTATAAATGCAAACATGGAAAAATACCTGTTATGACAAATGGCAAGAAACACAATATTTGCTTAAATTTTTAATCATTTTATTTATAATAAATGTAGTCATTCATGACCAGATTGTGATTATAAAGTATACAATGCAGTGAACCTTACATTTATTGTCAAAGTCTGCTAATATTTCAGATGTTTCTGTGACATTGTATAAATATTGTTTGTATGGACTGGGTGACTCCAGTTGACAACCATACCATGAATTATACAGCTTCTTCAAGTATAGGTTACAATGACACAAAGAAGATATTACACTTACAGTGTTATAGCTGAAGCATGAAACAGCATTTGGCTGTCTGTCCTATAAGCCACTGTGGAAAATTTAATTCTACAGTTTCTGCCATAAGAGCCATATGTTCAGTGTTTTTCATATAGATATGACCATATTCCTCCATGAATAAGGGGAATTGTAGATAGCAGGGTAATCTTGGAGTCAGGTGTGCTAAGGGTGTCATAGAGGTGAGTGCTTTCAGAATTTCAGGAGTAAATAATGTAGTCTAGTAAGGAGTATAATGTGGATTGAATAAATAATTTGTAGTTGGTTGCATAGAAAGTCTGGCTTTGGCAAAGATTTTTATTCTTAGGGACAAGAAACATTTTAAACTAGGTAAAAC
This sequence comes from Eurystomus gularis, assembly GCA_013400335.1. Classification (NCBI taxonomy): domain Eukaryota; kingdom Metazoa; phylum Chordata; class Aves; order Coraciiformes; family Coraciidae; genus Eurystomus; species Eurystomus gularis. The sequence goes on along the minus strand of VZZY01012052.1, from coordinate 35,495 downwards.
TTGTTTTATTGTAACTGCTAATGGTCTAGTCACCTCAACTAAAATAAACATTTTCAGATCACTGCTGTTTTCTCTGCCTTTTTATGTTTTGTAACAGAAATGTGCCTGTCAGATGAGATGTAAGACAGCATGACATAATGTAGTCTGATTTAATATGAGTGAAGGCAAACATTTTAGAGTCTTATCATGCTCTTATTGATGGCCAGGCACAGTCTCCCAAAGGCATGTCCACTTCTGTTGAGCCATGCCAATTGTTTCCCTCTCAGATTTTGTCTCCTTCTGGAAGCAAGCCAGATACATAATGAATTTGGACATGTATGCACAAAGTTGATCCTTCTCTCACTGAAGTCTACAGAGTCCTTGTAATTGACTTCAAGGGGACTATGATCACAGTTCTGGACACTTCAATAGCCAGATACTTTGGGTTATCATTCAGAAAGGTCAGGAGCTCAGGATCAGCCCCTTCCTCATCCATCACACCCATACCTCAGCTTTTTAAATTAAAGTTGGATCTCTTGATTATACAAATATCAAAGCTTTCATTTCAGGCCTAGAGAAAGAACAACTAATGTTGTATTTGTACCTTTCCCAGGAAATTATTTGCACTAAAACGCTTAACGAGGAAGAGCCATAAAGCTATCTCATGTGAGAGGTAAATTTAAAACATCCTAGAGAATCCTCTCTCCATGTCATTTGTGGAAGCAGTGACTATGAACATCAAAATAGCTTGCAGGTCTGAGAGCAATTCTACACTACAGACCTGGCACTGATATGGCAGATCAGCCTACATTTCACCCACCCTGGCACAAGCACCTTTAGCAGTGCCAACATGAATAGCATCTACATGCTTTGCTTCTTCTGGCTCCCCATTTCCTGTCAGTCACACAGGCTCCTGAGGAAGAGTCAGTGATACAGATGTTTTTTTTCTTTCGTACAGTATTTTATGTAAAATGAACATAATAGAGCATTGCTTGTAATATTCTCGCAAAAGATAGATCTCTTCCACCTGTTTCAAATATGCCTTAATTAAGGATTAAAAATCCCTTTGAGCAATCCAGTTCAGAACTAGTTGCTGAGGTAGTGCTCTTGTGTTGTGATGTACAGAAGCATGTGAGGGCAGAGGCTGGATGAAAAAGCCTCAAGGAGGGTACGGTCAGTTTCTGAAATTTCCTGTGCTTCACTTAGCATAAATTGGTGAATATTTGGGTGATTTTTGATTTGGTGTTTCAAAACAGCATCCACCACAATTCTATAAGAAACAATTAAGTAGTATAGGCAAACTAGCTCTAACAAGTACAGTATCTCATGAAGTGATGCATTGTTAGGAGAAATAATTTCTTTAAGTACGTAATATCATAAATATCCTCTTGCCTGTTTTGCAGTTCCAATTTGTACTATCATGTAAGTTTCTCAATTTATTTGAATTCAATTCATCATGTAAACTTTTATTTCAGTAACCTATCTGAATGATGTGCATGGGCTGAATGTGTTTAATTAGTAAATAGATATGCTGTATACACTATTTAGGAAGTATTATTCTAATCAGTTGTACCTTAAAGCAAATGTTAATTGCACTTTTGTCACAGTTCACATTACTTGCCATTCTTTACAAATCTAAATAATTTCTTGAGATATACACAATGGAAAACATAAAACAAAGAATACTGAATTTAGTATGGGAGAAACAAAACTTATGTAGATACAGAAAAATATCTTATGCTTTAATAATTTACTCCATTATGAACTGGTGGCACCAAATCAGACTGGCACCATTTTGGCACCCATTTGAATTGATGTAGATAAGGTCAAGGGATTCGGAACAACACTGAATCACACCTGTAGTTACGCAATTGTGTTTGTTATTGATGCTGCAAGATGGTGGTTAGCTACTCTGTTCTGAGTATTGCTATGCATAAATATCAGCTACTGACATAATGACTCAGGTACAGGCGATGCAGTAATTTAATACTGTGCAAACATATCAGTAAAATACAAAACATAGGACACTAAATTTTCTGTGGTTAAGATTATTAGAACACATGAATGTCTCAGACAGCTGTACTTTGAATTTATAATCTCCAGAAATATCTCTGTTCCATTATTCCCACTCTGGTAATGTTAATGAATGTGATGGATTGTATATGTTGTGTGTGTGTAAATTTATTAACATCAGAAGTGCAATGAAATTCGTGTTTTACACATGCACATGATGTCATGCTGCCTATATTTTCATTATGTTTAACTTTGCTAATGCTGTAATATTGTTTGCCATGATATATTGTTAATTATTCATAGGAGAATTCTTCTTTCTTATATACACATTGCATAGGACAGTAGTGTCCATATTCTGATTTATATGAAATACAAATCTAAGTAAGAAGCAAAATTATGTGTATGAAAATAATATACATGCCAAGAGGAATGTTGCATGATTTCTTGCAGTAGATCATAAAATATCTTTTTTTAAAAATGTGAAAGCTAAAATTCTTCCTGCAAAATGCATTTGTATTAACAAAAGTTATTGTTTTAATACTAAAATCTAATGTAATGTCATCTAATCTTTCTAAATTAAATTCTAAAAATAACTCTTCCATCTTTGAAAATGAAACTTCTGTAGTGACTATTGAAGAATTTATTGCCACTCATTCTCTTTCCTCAAGTTATGACCTAGCAGGCTAATCTGAAAGACAGTATTTGTTCTTCTCAGTCGATGTCAGTTAATTCAGTACCAGTAATTTATAAAATTATAAAAATAATAAATAAAATAATTTTTTTAAAAAATAAAAGTAACAAACAACAAATTTGAAACCTTATCTGGACAGATTCTGTGGTCACACACAGACAAAAAATGCTGGAAAGCCTGCTGGATAACACAAGTAATACACAAAGTATTAACTGTCAGGGAGCAAAAGATAGTTAACAGAGGTGGTGCTTATGGAACAGTTACAATGAGACAAATGGATTTTTCCCAGTTTTCAGAACTGGGATTTTTGACAATATGCTCCTTTACTAATAGTAGTAAACCAGACTGCTTAAACTGCGTTACATTACTCAGCTTCATGATGTAGGCATACCATGACAAAGGTGGTAACAAAAAAACCTATTTTAAGATCCTGATATGTGCGCAAGGCTGTCAATAAAGTGGTCTGGAATAGTGGCATCAGTAAAAAAAGTCAAAGTGATCAGATTTGGAACAGGCAGTTACTCTGTACATCACAGGAGTCTTGCAAAAGGGAAATAAAGAAGTCCTCAGAGTAACTTGCCTACTGTTGAGTTGCTCCTATTCCAGTGATGCTCAGAAAAGAATTTGAATTATTGTCTCAGTATTTCACAATGAAATCAGCACTTTTATTTGCCTGAGCTATACCATACTCTCTCATTCTACTAGCTGTTGTTAAGCAACCATAACAGTAATAGTGATGTTTACTTAAAGCCTTAATTTATTTTATTTCAGAAAAGTAAACAAATAAAATCCACCATGTCCTCAGTGATCTCCATCTGCAGAATTAGTTTGCATCTATGAAGAGCAGTCTTGTTTTAAAAGACACTAGATCTGTCTTTAGCTCAGTGTTTTACAATATAGGATCTTACCTTCTGTAAAAGAAGTTTTTTCAACAGCACTTACATTTTTCACATCATGTATATAACCTGCATTGTTTTCCTCTCTTTTTAATGCATTTTCTTTCCTTCATTTTGATGAATCTTAAGAACAATTGGAGTAAATGCAAAGGAAGAACAAAGAGAATTTGGAGAACTTTGCTTTACTGGGCTAAAATCATTCTTTTTGAAGGAAAAGGGATAAAACAACTTAATATAATCTTTTAACTAAGAAATTATTGCCTTGACAGAAGGGAGGATTGTCGAGCTGTAGCCTTGAGAAATGATTATGGTTTTTTTGTTTTGTTTGTTTCTTTTTTTGTTTGTTTTTGTTTTGTTTTGTTTTTTTGTCTCTATTAGCCAGTGGCAATGAATTGATGGTGTTGTAGACTGGATTTTTCAAAAAAGCATTGAAAGCCCTTTAAAGAAAAAATGTTTTCCTGCGGAGAAACATATTTTGCTGCATTTTATTTCCCAATGAATTTGTGTGAATACTAATTTATTGGTCTTTTTGGACATTCCAGTATCAAAAAGGGAACATGAAATATCTCTTTCTCAATTTGTAATGGCAGTGTAAACCAACTGATGTATAATAGGCATTTCAACGTTGAGAACTTCATTAAAATAAAGAAAAAAACTTCAACATACCAGCAATTAAGATGTTTTGCTCTGGTACACAGCAAAGCTACCATTATGGTAGGAATTCACACAGAATCGCTACTGATGGAAAAGACCTTTAAGATCATCAAGTCCAACCATTATCTATCTCTACTGGGCTCACTTCTACACCATATCCTTGAGCACCCTATCTAGACGGCTTTTAATACATCCAGGGATGGCAATTCAACCACTTCCCTGGGCAGCCTGGTCCAGTGTTTGATAACCCTTTCTGTGTAGAAGTTTTTCCTAATGTCTAATCTAAACCCTCCTCCCCTGACATAACTTGACACCATTTCCTCTCATCCTATCAGTTGTGACTTGTCATTTGTTTCAGAACTTGTTGCTGAATAGTGAGATTAATCTTTAACTTTCAGGACAATTTAATTTCAGTTGGGTGCTGGCTACAGGCTTAAACATATATAAGAAACTGCACACAAAGCTTTTGCTTGACTCTCAGAAAACTAGTCTGAGACTATAGAAACACTAGCTTTTCTTTTTCATCAACATAATCAGTGAATATATATTCTGCGCTAGAAGTAAGGTCTGAATTCGAAGTATTTTATAGACTGATGAAGTTGCAGTCTCTTTGCACATATCTGCATCAGAATTTAAGGTTATTGTATGTATTCTAGCATTTACTAATTGTTAATCTCAAGCGTGATGGACCTAGTGAATGTCCTAGACCGGTCAAAGAAAAAAATTGTGGGGTTTGAATGAATCTGTATTTAAAGCAAATCAATCTAAATTTTGCAATTTAGCTGCCATTTTTTTCTCTATCTTTAGCTTTAGTTGTCGAGCTACAGAATGTTTAATGATTCAAAGGCAATAGATTGTGTTAGGAAGGGTTGAATCTGGCAGCTGACAGAGGTGAGGCTGCCCAATCTCTGTGCCCCGGATGCAGGCAGTGGCAAGGCTGAGCAGCTTTCCCAGGGCCCTCTCTGAAGGCTTTTCTGGAAATAAAACATTAGTGCCTAAAAGCATAGCAGGCCAACATTATAAAACTAAAAATTATTTCTCTTTTGAACATAGTACAGTGTCCTGTAAGAGAGCCTTGCTGGGCTAAAAGATATTCAGAATATAAAGGCAAGATTAATGAAGACAGCAAAAATATATGTATGTTTTGTAATTCCCATGCCTGAACTGTTCTCTGTGAAAAATTCCTCAACGCATCCATTTCAAGTTGAAAAATTAGTAGAACAGGTTATGGAACAAACAGACAAAATAAACAATAATGTCACAAGCACCATGTGTTATCCAGAGTTTAAAAGACAACTAAGGAAAAAAATGCTGCACTGCTAATGTAATCTCCAGCTTCAATTCACCTGAGATGCCCATATTTAAAAGGGACCAAGGGGAGGTAAGGAACTAAAAGCTGGAACACCTGAAACTTGTGTTAGAAAACTATAGTAAAGAAAATAACTTATTTATATATGGTTAAACATGCTATATTGAAAAAGAATCAAGACTTTATTTTAAAATTACATGCTTTTCAAACCTATTTGAGTTGTCTGAACAAGTCCACCTGAACGTGGATAAAACTAATCAGAATTCCAAAAGGCATTTTAAAAGGCTCCTTAGTAAAGACAGTAGAGGAAACAAACGAGGTAGGACATAAGAAAGTCTGTACATTACTAAAAGGCTGGCCAGAATTTGGGCATCCCAGAGAGATCTGTGCTGACATCTGTGGTGTTCAGCACACTCAAATGATTTGCAGAAGGGGATAAGCAGTGACATGACCATAATGATAGGAAGTTATGAGTTAATGAAGATGAGGACCAGTTGTGAAGAATTACAAAAAAGACCTTATATGACCAAGCAAGTAGGTGATGAAGTAGTTGATGAAATTCAGAGTAGATGGATGTGATGCACACAGTTATAAACTGTAAGAAATCTAAAGGGGGTGGGAGCAACAAAATAAATCCCAATTTTCCATGTAAAATATCAAGCTCTAGTGTCTCTGTAATTCTGGAGGAAAGGGACCTTAGTTATAATACACAGTCAAGCTAATAATAAAATGTCAAGCTAATGCTCACCTTAGTAAAAGAACAGTTCAAATTAGTAGGAGAACTGAAAAGTGATTTAAAATATCACTGTGTAAATGATGTGTGTACATTTTCAAGATTACATGGTTCTTATATCCTTATCTCATGAAGGGTATAAGAAAGCTGCAAAAGGTTCAGAGAAAGGTGATAAAATGGCTTGAGTACAAAGAAGAGCTATATAAAGTAGAACTTTTGAACTTGGAAAAAAAAGAAGCTGAGACATAATAAAGGTCAGAAAGATGGTAAGTGGCATATAAAGCATCAATAAGAATCGTCTATATGTTCACTTTTCATACAAAAGCTTAGTAGGGCATCAAGTGAACCTAACTGGTGGTAGCTGCTGAACAAACACAAAGAAGGGTTTTTCGTATCTTAGGATTCCCTTTAGAATACATTAAAGGTCATAGAAGGTAGTATAGATTCAGAGGATGACTAGATGAGTTCATGGAAAACAAATCTGTCAAGGGCTATTAATTTGAAAGATGAGGCTAGTGGAATGTGTTTCTTTTAAGACATCACTGAGATGCAGATCTTGAAGGAGAGGTGAGCTTTCTGGCAAAGTCCTTCCTAGGCGCCTCCTTTAACTTGCTGTTGGAGAAAAGGTAATGAGCTGAAGGAGCCTTTGATCTGGCTGAGTGCAGCTGTTCTTATTTACTTACTAAACTTACTAATACAACTGCAACTCATATTAGAATCTAATTTAAAGAATGAGGGAGGTATAATTTGCTAGACATCTATTCTCAGTCTCACTACTAGTTGCTGCTTTCCTCTGTGGCTACAGAATGGAAGATGCTTCTTCATCACAAGAAGAGTAAATGTGACTTCCTTTTTGTTTTCATGACTGTTCAAAATATCTTTAGCATCACTGACTTTACTATAGTTAATTTTTTATAGTTTGCTTGTACAAAATACATTTATATTGAAAAAATTGCTTTCAATGTAAATGTGTATATATATTTATAAATATATCAGTCTTCCACAGAATAGCTTATGAATTACAAGAAGACAAGCAGTTGCCTTTTTGCATATGTCTTGTAAAAGGATTTGAAACTTGAGAAAAAAAAAAATAATCTATGAATATGTACTTTGCCAGTTCTAATTATTAGATACTGGTAAACAGGGAAGTGGTGATGATAAACATAGTCATGATAAATATAAAGGCCCAGGAAAATAAAAGTCTAATTTTCAGAAAATATTTCATAAGTGTATTTTGTGAGGTTTATTCAAAATCTTATGGCAAAGCTGTACTTAAATTCTACTGATTTTTATTGATTATACCACTCATTTGACCTCAGCATCTATGGCAAAATTGCAGTGTTTTTTTTCTTGGTGAGCTCTCATTTAGCTCATTTAGCTCTCACAACTGAGAAATGTAAAACCAAAGCATGTACAAATAGGGCTGATACAGGATATGCGAAGAAACTTTCTAAGATAAAATAAGGCTGAAATCAGCATAGATAATTTTCAATTACAAGCCAAGAGCATAATTTTTCTTAAATTACACTTTTTGTATCATAAAGTTAAAATAGCTGTCCTGAAATACCTTCTTAAAGACAACACATGACAAGAAAATTAATGCTAAGAGCATAGTTTATATTCATATAAACAACAATGTGGTGTCATACTAATAAAATTTTGGCAGTCTAATACACCTTTAATATTAAAATAATTCAGTGTACGATTATTGTACTCAATCAATGACTGCATGTCTTGTGAAAAATGGCAAGATTTATTTTTTATTTGACACAAGGGCCAGAGCTAAAGTGAATTGTATGGGTAGATCTTTTTGGGGTGTATTCAGCTGTATTCAGCCTACATTCTCTTCCGTGCTTACATTCAGCCCAGAAGAACTACTTAAACTGCTGATATTAATATTCTTCTAATATTTTCTTGTTGGCGTGTTCAGTTGCTTTACTTTGTTGACACTTCCTGCTATTGTCACCCATAAGGAACAAAATATTCTTAATTAATTTAATCAGTGTCCTCTTACTGGTCTGTGCTGTCTCTGCAGTCAGAAGCTGCATTTTTGTGGCATATTGCATTGCCAACTCCTATCTGATTTGCTGCCACCTGTCACCAATAAGTCTCTTCATTCCTGCTCTCCAAGTATATCTTCCTACTGAATCTCTCTTAAGTGATTTAATGCTGAATTTACTTCTAGGCAGAGGTGTAACATTTGACAGTTCTGAAGGTTTTAGACTTACATATATTGACAAAATAGGTATTATACAGATAGCAGCTAACCCTTTTTTCCAAATACTACTCAGTTATAATGCCTCATGTCTTAACTGGGCAGGAACAGACCTAGAAGGATGTCAGTTTTCTGGTTCTGCACAGCTCTTAAAAGTATTGTTTAGTTTTGAAGTGAGATCCTGTTTGCACTTGTCAGTATGCATAACTATGTAGTGAAAAATTTCTTCTAGGATTTTTATTGGGGCTTTTAGTGAACACTAAGTGAATAAGTGTTTATTTCTATATGTATGCTTATAAAATTAAGAGCAAACCTAAACAGCATTTCACAGTAACAATTTTCCTTTATGCTTCTCCTTTGCCTTGTGTTTCTTGGGTGCCAAGTGAATAGGCAGCATTTTTATGAATAGTTTCAGAACTGGAGGGTTATATAGACAGGAGAACAAAAACAAACTGAAGAATGAAAGGGCTATGGGTGGTAAGAAATGCTTTGGTTAAACAAGGGTAAAGTGTTGGCTGCCTTGTTTATCATTAGAGTTTCTTTATTTTCCAGGAGACTAATACACGATAACTTGAATCTACAGTAAGAAGAACAAAATACCTTTTAGAATAAAACTGGGAGCAATCACTGACAGTTGAGAAAACTTCTGTGAGTAGATAGCAAGTGCCTCTGTAAAGAAACTGATGGGCTATGACCATTTTAAGGGTGGGAGGCCTCACCTACTACCTTAGCAATATTCAATATTACCTTAAGCCAGCTGTAGGGTTCCCTAAGAGACTGGAAAGATAATTTGTTTGTCTCCCTAGAAGTCAGAAATATAGTCAACATATTGCATTTACATATGCAATTGCGTATGGTGTATTACGTGCTTTATACACCAGAATTACAAATTTCTGCTCCTAAAAGTTGGTTCTGTCTTTGGTAGATCTTAAACAAATTGCTAGCTTGCATCTGATTGCTCTCCTCTTTCAAAATAACCCTTTCACACCAAGTGGTAGGAAAGCTACTGTGCAGTAGGGCTTGCAGGGGGTACTTTATTTACACAAACCAATGTCTGGATGTTGGTGACATTAAGTAGCTTGTTAGAGTGTTAGGGTGGTGGGCTGTCACTATCATTTTCCTTTTCTGTTTTCAGAACATTATTTCTGTAGTAATTAAATTATTTTAAATTGCTTGTGACATTTGTATGACATTTCCCCTGTGGTTATAGGAAGAGGAATACAATGGAGAGCATCTGCAAGAATGCTGGCAAGTTACTGTGAACAGTACATAGATGAAACTTTCATGCTAAGTTCATCATGTAAGAGGATCCTTCTTCAGGAATGTCTAATAATACCAATGTTTTATTAAAGTAACGTGAATCAATTGGTAGATACACCAATTGAAGATTTCTACTTTAAAGGCCTCTTGAATCCACATACACTTTTAATCTTTTCTTTAGAGTTTTTGTTATATTTAAAATTTAGTAGAAAATGATTACTTGTTAGGTCTTTAGTTTTACCAGCAAATCCCTTTTATGAAATCTATTTTATGAAGATTTAGAAATCTCCCACAAGCATTTGACAGCACTGCTCTGAAATATTGAGTCTCAGAAACCTACTGCTGCGAAGTTAAAAATAAAATTGCAGCCTGAAATACTTTACTGCTTTAAGTATAACAAAAAAATGCTAGGATTATACTTGTTCTAAAGTGCTTAAAATACATGTAATAATCCAAACATTACAGTACACAGAATGTCCTTAAACATTTATCTGTTCAAATATTTCATTAACACTTCTCTCCAGCTCTGAGACAGTACAACTATTGTGTGTGGGATTAACAAAATCAAGCAGGAACTTAGCAAGAGTGTGCACAGTAAGTCAAAGTTTCTTGCTGTGGACTTCCTGTTAATGAGCTACCTTTTATTGACAAGGTCTGTAGGATGTAGGGTATCTTTGACACTGTTTCCCACAACATTCCCCTGGAGAAACTGGCTGCTAGTGGCTTGGATGGGCATACACTTCATCACGTAAAAAACCTGGCTGGATGGCCAGGCCCAGAGAGTTATCATGAATGGAGTTAAATTCAGTTGGCGCCTGGTCACAAGTGGTGTTCTTCAGGGCTCAGTACTGGAGCCAGTTCTCTTTAATATCTTTCTCGATCTGGATGATGATATCAAGGGCATTCTCAGTGATTTTGCAGATGACACCAAGTTGAGTGGAAGTGTTGATCTCCTTGAGGGTAGAAAAGCTTTACAGAGGGACCTGGACAGGCTGGATTGATGGGACGAGATCAATGGTATAAGGTTCAACAAGGCCAAGTCTCAGGTCCTGCACTGGGGTCACAACAAACCCATGCAATGCCACTGGTTTGGGGGAGAGTGGCTGGAAAGCTACCCTGTGAAAAGAACCTGCAGGTATTGGTTGATAGCCAGTGGAATATGAGCCAGCAATGTGCCCAGGTGGCCCAAAAAGCCAACAGCATCCTGGCTTGTATCAGAAATAATGTGGCCAGCAGTACTAAGGAAGTGATCACCCCCCTGTACTTGGCACTGGTGAGGCTGCACCTCAAATACTGCATTCAGGTTTTGGCCCCTCAGTACAGGAGCGAAATTGAGGTGCTGGAGTGTGTCTGAAGAGGGGCAATAAATCTGATGAAGGCTGTAGAGCACAAGTCATGAGAAACAGCTGAGACAACTGGGGTTGCTTAGCCTGGAGAAAAAGAGGTTCAGGGGAGACCTTATTGCTCTCTAGAACTACTTGAAAAGAGGTTGTAGTGAGTTAGGTGTCACTCTCTTCTCCCAATTAACAAGCGATAGGACTAGAGGAAATGGCCTCAAGTTGCACTAGGTGAGGTTTAGATTGGATATTGGCAAAAATTATGGTTGTCAAACATTGGAACAGGCTGCCTAGGCAAGTGGTCAAGTCATCATCCCTGGAGGTATTTAAAAGACATGTAGATGTTGTGCTTAGGGACATGGTTTAGTAGTGGTCTTGGCTGTGCTGGGTTAACAGTGGGACTCGATGATCTTAAAGGTCGTTTCAAACATAAATGATTCTATGATTCTCTGTACAAATTGGACTCAAGTGTCTGCTGAGTTAAATCATAACCTGAAATTAACACTTCCCCAATCACAATACAGATGGCACTAGAAGTGTTATACATAGAAATTTTGCTGTGTTTTTAAAGTATGAAAATCTTAATGTTGGTTGCATCAGAATTCATAACAAAAGTGTGTCTGCAGTTTGCTCTCCATGTTGAAAGTATGTTTCAGAACAGCAGAAAATCTAATACTTTACTAATTATACAAAAACTTTATAAATGGCATTCACCCAAAAGCTCTGAACACTTTGTGGCATTAAAACTGTCAGTCTGTTGAATTTATGGCATCAAGGCTAATGCTTAAATTTCACATTTGGATGAATAAGTCATACATTGCTAATACTACATAACCTCGAATAATGATTCATTGCATAAAAATATGGTAGATGTCTCAGAAAATCCAGTGATGGGGGTTTTGAGTCCAGAGGGAAGAATGTTCCAAATGCAATTTTATGTGGTGCTTGTAATCTATAAATATATTACAAAATTAAGTTTATATATGGTTACTTATGTAAGAATATATACCAAGGGAGGGGAAAAACACCAAAATACATGTTTTCCTTTCTTCTTTTTCAGGTCAGAATTGTGGAGGCTTAGTACAAGGACCAAATGGTACTATAGAAAGCCCTGGATTTCCTCATGGCTATCCAAATTATGCCAACTGCACGTGGATCATTATCACAGGAGAGCGTAACAGGATACAATTGTCATTTCATACTTTTGCCCTTGAGGAAGATTTTGATATTTTGTCAATTTACGATGGACAGCCACAGCAAGGCAATTTAAAAGTGAGGTAAGGTACCTTTTTCTCTTAATTTCTTTCAGTCTTTTTCACTTTACTTATCTCTTTCTCTCCTGAATATAAGTTCTGATGGTATGTTACAACTACATTCTGTTTCCTTAGTTCTTCCCCAGCCAATGGGATAGCAATGCCCCAAGTTCTCACAGCAAAAGATGTTAACCCAAGTTTCAGATCTTTACTGCCCTAGCTTGTGTATCAGTAATATCAGTCATACTTAAAATTTGCACAGCTCAGGATCAGTTTTGGTAAAGGCCCTTAGTACTGGAGAATCACAGGTTGCAGTAGCTTATTTTTATTTATCTTTTCCCCGATGGAAACCAGATTTGGCACAGGGACCCTTTCCTGAAGGCAACTGTCCCTACTTTTTGAAAGAACCCTTACTTAGATCATGCTTTACTTTCTACCATACCTGCAATATTAATATTTGCATCAGAAGATGGACATGTTGCTTGTGCTAACAGTGTGCCAAGATCTTTCACCAAACGTGTTACAGAAGCGGTGGCTGATGCAGTTGTTTGTGAGAGAGACAATCTCATTACTGAGTGTTAGGCAACCTCTGGAAATGCTTGCCAGATTAAATCCTTAAGGTGACTATTGCCTGCCTTGCAGGTGAGTTGAGCTGTAAATTGTTTGACTTTGCCAAAATTGAAATTCTTCTCTATCGCTAAGTAAATACAATTGTTAAGCAATTAGAGACCTTTAAAGGTCAGAAACTGGGGTGTCTTACATGTTCAAATACCACTGAGGCTACAAAGAGGCTTTATAGAAGCTTTTTGATCTTGAAGCTTTTCACAGCTGTACTTAACACTGTACTTAATTTACCTTTAGTATTTGTATCATATTTGTGCAAGGATTAATATTTTGTTTTCCGGTCAAATGCTTTTATTTTCAATTGCTAACATGGCTTCTTATTTAGCTTTAATTTGTTAGTAGAAAAATGTTTCAAGGAGGAGCACCAACTGATATTCTGTAGGTATGTGCAGAGAAGAGAAATTCCCAATTATGATCCTGATCTCACTTAAGTCATTGTAATTGCCACCGATTTCAGTAAAACAAGGATTTCATTTCCAGCTTCCAGCGGTGAAGCAGATATTTTATTTATCCTTGTTTGCATTTTCCAATTAATTATCTTGATAATAGGTATTATAAGGGAAAAAACAGAATGAAGATATTAAAAAAGCAGAATTTGAAAGTCAAGTTTCTATTCATATGCCTCATACCCTGTGACATACCCTTTGTTGCACAAAGCACATTCACAGGTGTACCCCTTTACAATTGCAAATTTCAAGACAGTATTGGCAGTATTGGAAAGTCATAGTCTTGGTTTTTTTAGCTGATAGCATGCAAATGCAAGAGAGCATCTTGGAGCTTCTGCTTCAGGGTATACTTTATTATTCCATAGATAAAATACTCTACTAGATTTTGGGTAATTAAATTTCTTTAGCCATCATGCAAAGTCTGGAGATTTGCCTTAAAAATATAGTACTCACAAACTATAATCATTAAGTAATATTAATCTGGTATTTTTTATAGTATTTTTCAGCTACTAAAGCAAAATAGGATAAAAATGAGTAGTATGTTCAAGTAGCTTACTGTGCTGCCTGAAGGATTTTTTTGTATGCTAAATGTGCACCGGGATACTTTCACTACATATTGACTGCAAAACACAAGGAAATAGAGGCATATATAAAATATATTGAAATGATAAGGGAAATGAATAAACTGTTTTAAACTATTTGTTTCGGGGAAGAAAAGAGAAACAGGTAGTTGTAAGATGTATACGAACTTCTTCAGTTAGCACATTATTAAAGCATATACTGGTTTGAGGGATAAATTACACATGTTAGTGATCATAGGTTATTGTAATATATGTTATGAGGAGGTTGAGAGGTAAGATAGTAGCAGGAAGATCAATGTAAACAAATGATAAGACACTATGTTACAACTTCCTATTTTTCTAGATAAAACTCAAATAGCATTCTGTATAACTACTGAGGTCTGCAGTTCAAAATTAAAAAGATTGCTACAGCTGCTGTATTTGTATCATTGTAAACTTCATAGAACACAAAACAGAATATGATATATATATTACATGTAAATACACACACACAGAGACATATATATATGTTTCACCTGGGAAAACATAATCCAGGAGTGCAGCACAGGCTGGGATCCACTCAGCTGGGGAGCAGCTTTGTGGAAAGGAACCTGGGGGTCCTGGTGGACAACAAGCTCAATGTGAATGAGCAGTGTGCTGCAGTGGCAAAGAAAGCCAATGGGATGCCTTGCATCAACAAGGGTATTACCTGGAATTCAGGCCACACCTGGAATACTGTGTTCAGTTTTGGTTCCTACTACAAAAATAGATGTGGACAGGCTGGAGATGGTTCAAAGAAGGGCCACAAAGGTGATCAAAGTACTGGGAAGCCTGCCACATGAGGAAAAGCTGAGACAACTGATTTTGTTCAGACTTGAGAAAAGAAGACTTAGGGGATACTTATCCCCATGTTTCAGTATTTAAAAGGTGGCTACAAAGATGGAGACTCCCTTTTTACAAGGAGCCACATAGAAAAGATGAGGGCTAATGAGTGCAATTTACTCCTGGAGAGATTCTGATCAGACACAAGAGCAAAATTTTTCACAAGGAAAACAATCAGCCATTGGAATAATCTCTCCAGGGAAGTAGTGGAGTCCTCAACATGGTACACTTTGAAGATTCAGCTGGACAGGGTGCTGGGCCATCTTGTCTAGACTGTGCTTTTCCCAAGAGAGGCTGGACCAGGTGATCCTTGAGATCCCTTCTAACTTGAGATTTTATGATATATATATAAAAGAAGGAAGGTGAAATTTTAAGTTTGATAATGTTTTGATAATGTTATGTAGGGTGTTATGATAATGTTTTGTAGGGTGCTGTAGTCTTAATTGTATAAACAAACATATAGTTAGATAATTTCACCATATATTATAACCAAAATAGATGTCTCATTCTACATCACTGAAAAAAGTCTTGTTGTAATGTTTAAGTATTGCATTATTGGTTGATGGGGAAAGTTTGAAAAATACAACCAGATTCTAATTAAGCTGAGGAAAATGTAAAATTTATGCTTCATTTGCATTTTAAATTGTAAAGGAATTGTCATTTGCTATACACAGTTAATTATCAGCATGCAGAATGGATGAAATCTTGTGGAGAAGAGATGCAAGTGTGGTGCACTGAGATGGCAAAGTTATTACTCAGTTGCATTCCTTGTGGATTTTTTCCCTAAGTAAAAATTGTATTCAGGAGTTCCGTGTAGTTCAGGTGCTAGCAAATTTTTATTTTTTTTACTTACTTCTTTGTTGTTTGTACCAGATATGATAGTAAATAGTAGTATTTTTAAATAGAAATGAGAAATGTATCAACAGGACTTAGGGTGTATGGACACAGGCCAGCTCTGAAGAAGCTCGTTTTTTAGGCAGATGTGAACTGGTAATATTAACTTGTGCACTGCCGATATATTCATAGATTCACAGAACACCAGATTGGAAGGGACCTTGAGGTTCATCTAGTTCAACCATAAGTGTAGTTTAAGTGAGATGGGCCAGCACCCTGTCAAGATGAGTCTTGAAACTGTCTAATGTAGAGGAATTAACCACTTCCCTTGGGAGATTACTCCAATGTTTAATTGTTCTCATTGTAAAAAACTTTCTTCTAGACTTTCTTCTTGGTAGCCACCCTTCAAGTACTGGTGCATTGTAATTAGATACAGTACCTTCCATGAGCAGTTGAACTCAAAATAGATGTTTCAAGAGTTTATGGATTTCAAAAGTCATTTCAGGGGTCTTCCACAGCTGAAAAGAGAAAAATGCTCATTAATCTTAGTGTAAGTCTTGTTACCATATATTTTTCCTATATGCAGAATTCCTGAATAGGAATTTCATAGAGTGGTATAGGGAAACCATAACAGGACTGGGTAAATAAAAGTAGCTGTATCAAAACCTCTGGTGCTGAAGAGATGAGGTGGGGTGTAAGTGGGGTGTTCAGATCTTGCACTGTGATTGTTACGAACATGGTAAAATGAGACTTTGCATGTGTGATTGACTTCATCTCAGTTTATGGCCTGAAGTTCCACATTTTTTTCTATGTCAAATACTGGTAAATGCTGAAATCTCTGTGTTACAGTGTCTGTTGGTAAAAGTTAATTTTTCAATATCACACACTCAGTTTACGTAAGAGTAAGTTACAGAAGATCTTTCTGGACTTCTTGAAGGCCTTTGACACGATTGCCCACAACATCCTTCTCTCTAGGTTGGAGAAATATGGGTTTGATAGGTGGACTGTTCAGTGAATAAGAAATTGGCTGGATGGTCGCATCCAGAGAGTACTGGTCAACGGCTCATTGTCCAGATGGAAAAAAGTGACAAGTGGTGTCCCTCAGGGGACACCCTGTGATACCAGAAAGGGGCCCATAAGAAGGCAGGGGAAGATCTGTTCTCATGGATTTGTAGGGACAGGACAAGGGGTAATGATTTTAAGCTAGAAAAGGGTATATTTAGGTTAGACATTAGGACACCATTCTTTAATATGGGGGTGGTTGAGCACTGGAACAGAGAGGCGGTGGAGGCCACATCCCTGTAGACATTCAAGGTCAGGCTTGATAGGGCTCTAAGCGACCTGACCTAGTTAGAGATGGCCCTGCTTATTGTAGAGGGGTAGGACTAGATGGCCTTTAGAGGTCCCTTCCAACCCAACACATTCTATGGTTCTACGATTCTAAGATATGTGGAATATACTCTAGAATAATCTTTTTAACATAATCAGTCCAAACTTTCAGGCAATCATAAAAAACTCTTTAAAATTAATTCCAAGCAATTTTGTTTTTTCTTACTTAGAAAAGCTGCGAATTAGATTATATACACTGATGGGAAGATGCAAATATACAAACATGAATATTCTTGGTTGTGTGTATACGCAGCTGTCAGTAATGCTTATTTTGCACACACATGATATATATTATTTGGAAAGTTATTTCAAAATGTCTGCTTGCCTTCATGATTTCTCAGTCATGCTAAGCATTATTTAGTTTACTGCAGCCTAGGTAAAAATATAATGGATGCTACTTGTTATTACTCACATTAGTTGAAATAAAAACCTTTGTTTTAATGACGCAATAATGCAAATGATGAAAGTTGCTAAAGAACCATGTAATAAAATAAAGCTTATGAAAAATTTTTACAAGCTTATATACAATGTATGTTAAAAACCAACACATTCCCTCTGCTTTCTTGAATGATGTAGAAATAATAGGAATTAAATACAAATTCTTCACATTATTCACTTTTTCTTGTCTACAGCAAGCAATAAGCTATATGTATATTCTGCACTTCATCATCCAAGCATGAAGGTAAAAAGTGTTCACTGAAGTAAAACTTTGGGATTCTGTTTACTTTTAAACTTCTTAACAAACCAAGATTTATTATTTTTTCAACAAATTTTAAAATTTGCTTGTTTGTTTCTTCAGAAGATGATTTCTATCTTCCTTGTCTCCAGGATCAAGAGAACAGCGAAGCAATGAGGGAGTGATTGGCTTTTCTACAAACTGCTGACACTGCAACAGCGAGGGCTTTGTGCAGTTTACAGTTATTTCTTTTTTTTCCCTTCCCCATGAAAATGTCATATGTCATGGCTTTTTACATTTTTATTGCACATCATTTTCTAAAAGTTGATTTCAACCTATAGGACTTCTGTGTGTGTGAGCTGATGGTTTTTTGAAGAAAACCATATAGGATTGAGTATAGTAGCCATCTTTTTTTTTCAGCTGAAGCTTAGCTATAAGACAGCACAAAGTAATAGAAATGGAGCTAGTGTTCAAATTTGTAAGACAAAATTATTGAAGGATTTCAGCAGGATATTCTGGTGTCTTGTATATCCATAAAAAAAGAAAACTATTGCTGTATGATTATGCAAATTACTGAGTTTCTGTCAGTAGAGATACTATCAATGACTCTTGTTCCTCTTTTTACGTTTAATAAGATTTTTCTTGGCTTTTTCACCTATTAAAATATCAGGAGGAAGTAATCCTTTATAGTAAAGGGCTGAAATGTGATTCTTTGTATATCACATAGCTGTTTTAGGAAAGTAAGGAAGCTATGACCTGATCAGCTAAATGCTGACAGATAGTTTCTGCCAACAGCAAAAAGAGGATGCAATGTAAGGAATGATAATTTATGTCTGCAATACTGGCAGGTTCAAGCTCATATATGGCAATATTTTTTTCCCAGGTGGATAAAATTTAAAAATCCTATTCTCTAGATTTTTAGCTTCCCAACTCAAAATCTTAAGCTTGCTAATTTTGTTGGCAAGCCTAAATACTAAAAAGATGTAATGAAAATTTTATTAAATTTAAAATCAAATAAGGAGTCTGCTTACTAATAACAAGTTACTTTAGCAAGAGTTACAAGCCATATTAATTACATGTTTTATGCTGATACTAAATTATGGTCAACTGTAAAAGAAAATAAATACTTCTTTTTTTCCAAAAAACATGGAGTATTATTTGAACTCCCACTTAGAAAACCCATTAAAGGAAGTATTATTCCTTGGGAAAAAAAGAAAAAAAAAAAAAGATTCATTTAATTTAACAAGTCAAAGCAATGTATGAATTTATACTGCAAAATTCTGCATCGATTGCTTAATTTAGTCATTTAAGTCAGCATGTTTTTCCTTAAAAAATGAATGTGACACTCACCATAATGAAAATGTAGCTGTCCTCTGTGGGGACAGATCTCTTTTTTTTTCACCTGAAACTGACCATAGTACATCTTCAGAGAATATACAGGTGTTGCTTTGTTGCCTTTTCCGTACTTTTGAAACTGAACCTGTATAAGTAACAGCAGTGATTTTGTGCATTTGTCTGTAGGGTTTCACCAATAAAAGTATTACTAGAAAGGGGCTCAGAATAGGACATTTGGGATGTGGCTCCATAAAATATTAATTTCTACAGTTTTAGAAACTTTAGCATGTGTTAGGTAACATTACTCTTTCATAGCTATACAATCAAACTTCATATAAGGGGGTAACAAAAAAACTGGTATATAAACACCTTTTTAATAAAGGAGAGAAGCATTACTCAGTATTTAAAGATACCTCATAGTAGCCTGTTGAGAAAGATAGGTAATTATTTATGAATAGCTTCTAAGTGTTACACATGGCAATGTTTTAGAGTAGATCGGTGATTCCAGATAAGAGATGCAGATTTGCCTCCCTTGTTACTTATTACTGCATATGGATATATTACAAATAATTAGTTATTCAACCCGAATGAATCATGTTTATGATCATATAAGGCAAACATCCAGACATTCCTTGCTTAAGCATTTTATAAAACAGAACACCTTAGGTATCCATTATCCAGTATTTAAGCTAGAAATTCACACAAAATTGCAAGTTGTGAGTGTGGGATGGATGTATATGCACCTGGGTTTTGAGAAGCTCAGTTTACATCTTAACTTTACCTGAAATCTCAGAATATGGTTTAAATATTATTGCAGTATTGGCCAGGTATGAGAAAATGGTCTTCATTGGTATGATGACTGCTTGATGCACACAGGGAACTTGTAATATACAATATTTTATGGAAAGCTTCTTTGATTCTGTCAGACTGATGAGTTTGCAATCTGCAGAAGTACAGATACTTTTAAGATTTTTTTTCTGAACACTGCTTAGTACACGATTTAGCATTTAATCTTTTTTTTTTTTACTTTTATTTATTCATTTTCCCTTCATTTTTGATGGTTTCTGAAGTTCCTAAAACCCCACAATTTTACACAGTAATAGCATATACATATTTTGACACTTACAATCAGAATCACAGAACGGTTTGAGTTGGAATGGACCTTAAAGATCATCTAGTTCCAACTGCCCTCCCATGGGCAGGGACACCTCCCACTAGACCAGGTTATGCAAGACCCTATCCAACCTGGTCTTGAACACATCCAGAGATGGAGCATCCACAACTTCCCTGTACAACCAGTTCCACTGTCTCACTACTCTCATAAAGAAGAACTTCTTCCTAATTTCTAACCTAAATCTACTCTCTTCCAGTTTGAACCCATTACCCCTTGTCCTATCACTATAAGCCCTTCTAAGAAGTGCCTCCCCAGCTTTCTTGTAGGCCCCCTTCAGATACTGGAAGGCTGCAGTAAGGTCTTCCTGGAGTCTTCTCACCTCCGGGCTGAACAACCCCAACTCTTTCAGCCTGTGCTCATAGAGAGAGGTGTTCCAGCCCTCTGATCATCTTCTTGGGCCCTTCTCTGGACCCAGTCCAACAGGTCCGTGTCCTTGTTGTGTTGAGTATGATGAATTCCTGTAACATCTCACATTCATTTCTTTTTATTCTCAAAACTCCTTAGGAATAAGATACTAGAATGCATTAAGAATGCAGATAAACACAGTTTGGGGAATTACAGCTCTTAAAACTTAGATGCACCTTAAAAAGTCTTTTGGTGTAACTTGCTGATACAGTTGACACCAAAAATTTCAAACAAATTTCTGACTAAACAGGTGATAACTTTAACTTGATTGCTCATTGTGTGAGGAATTTTTCTTCTTAAATACATTGATTTTTAAAAGAGCGATTGATTACATTTTAATATATATTAGATATATAGTGTACATAAAATAGTTTTATTATCAGTCTTTCTGCATCTCCCATCATGTTCAAAAAGAGACCTCTTTTAATTTTACATGATACATGCTGAATTGACATAAGTATGTACAGAAGCCCTACTGATCAGCATCCCTAAATGCTTTATATACGATGACTATTACAACAGTAATTGGTCAGAGATCAGTCAGTTTCCTTTGCTTATATTCTGACTGCAGCTAATAATCAAATTAGAGCCCTTAGAAAATTTGCAGCTGAACTTCTCAATGATAAGAAAGTCCAGTTGTGAAAATCTGTCTGCTTTTGAGATTTGTTATTGTAAATCCTTATTGTGGGATTTTTCAGATTTTGTATATAACTTCTTAATTAACACATAACCTGTATAATTTGAAGAAATCTTGACTTCTTATTTGTTTTAGAGGGGAAAAACATATTTTGTCTCCTAACTGGCAAATTAAAGGAAAAATAAAAGCTGTATAAAATGTAATAACTGATCTGTCGTATTTCTGATGCATGTAATTAGGTTAAACTGTGAATCATGTTCTCATACTGTCATATGATAATTACCTGCCTGTCTTAACTGAGTCTTGTGTTGATTGACTGTATGATCGTAATCTGGGTTTGAGTCACCCTGTGCTGGACGAGGATGTAGTGACTATGGGACAGATACAGCATCTTAAATGTTCCAGCATTTCATTGAATCATAGAATAGAACTGTTTGAATTGGAAGGGACCTTAAAGAATGTCTAGTTCCAACCCCTCTGCCAGTGACAGGGGCACCTTCCACAATATTAGGGTGCTCAAAGCCCCACCCAACCTGGCCTTGAACACTTACAGGGAGGGGACATCCACAACTTCTTGGGGCAACCCGTTCTAGTGCCTCACCACCCTCATGGTGAAGAACTTCTTCCTTCTGATCTAAATCTACCCTTTTTCAGTTTGAAACTATTATACCTCATCCTATCACAACATTCCTGATAAAAAAATCCCTCCCCATCTACCCTATAGGCCCCCTTTAAGTACTGGAAGGCTGCAGTAGGGTCTCCCTGGAACCTTCTTTTCTCCAGGCTGAACAACCCCAACTCTCTTAGCCTATCCTCATAGAGAAAGTCTCCACCCCTTTGGTTATCTTTGTGGCCCTCCCCTGGACCTGCTTGAACAGATCCATGTCTTTCTTACACTGGGGATCCCAGAGCTGGACACAGTACTCCAGGTGGGATCTCACCAGAGCAGAGGGGCAGAATCAACTCAGTTGATGTGCTGGCCACGCTTCTCTTGATGCAACCCAGGATGCCATTGGCTTTCTGGGCTACAAATGCACATTACTGGCTCATATTTAGTTTTTCATCCACCAAGTTCTTCTCCACACGGCTGTTCTCAATCTCTTCATCCCCTAGCCTGTATTGATACCAGAGATTGTCCCGACTCAAGTGCAGGACCTTGCAGTTGGCTTTATTGAACTTCATGAGATTTGCATAGGCCCACTCCTCAAGCCTGTCAAGGTTCCTCTGGATGGCACCCCTTCCCTGCAGCATATTGACCGCACCACACAGTTTGGTGTCATTGACAAACTTGCTGAGGGTGCACTCAATCCTGCTGTCCATGTCGCTGATAAAGATTTTAAACAACACTGGGAGATATTTGAGAGAAACTCTGTGACAAACTTGCTGAGGGTGGCTGCAGTGGAAATTCAGTATCCTCTCCTCCACGAGCAAGTCACACACAATCAATTCTACTTGTAAAACAAATTTTGTATGCAAGCATTCTCATAATCTTGCAGCTCATGGTATTAGAGGCTTTCCTCAATTTTCAGCCTCTCCGTATTCACAAGTGCATCTGCTGACATTACTAGGGGCCTTGTGTTTTGACAGTGATTTTTTTTTCCCACTTAATGGAGACAAAAATATACTTCTGCCAAAGTCCTGGGTTATTCCTGCACTCATGTTTTCATACTATGTATGCCCATCTCCATTCAACTCAATGAATTTTTTAAGAAAACAAACTAGTCAGTGGCTGACTGACTAGAAGCACATATAATGAGAGTGACACTGATCATAAGGGAAGTGAAGGCAAATTTTTGTAATAGGCTCAATACCAACTTGACAGGGAACAGCACCCTCAGAAGACTTCTTCCTGTTGACTGACTATACTTTTCATTGATTTATCAATGTTTTCTTCCATCTGGAGACCTTATTTATATGTTGCTGTCTTTCAGTAAGAAGATACTTTTAAAAAAAGAATATTCTTTGCTTATGTCCCACCCTCCCAACACACATCTGTACAGTGTGGTTTTCTTTGTGACCAGTGTCATGAAAGAAAAGCAAAATGACAGAGAAAATAAAATAGCACATGCAAATATGAGACTGCATATTAGTCTTAGTTGCTAAGACAGAGTAGTTCTTTAGGCTTATGAGGTGACATATGCACAATAAGGCCATAAATAGCAAAATTGTGATGAATTTTAACTCTAATAGATATTATTTTAAAATCCATTTAATATTTTTAATTTCTTAAGATAATTCTTTAATTTATGAATTAGAGAGAGAAAAAAGTATGTTATAGAACTGGTTGGTGAGTACATTAAAGTTAAGTCTAATAAAAAACACACAAAATTGTTCTTAAAACTTGTAATTTCTAAGTTACACTTCAATGCTGAATTTAAGAGTTTCATAGGTATAATTTTTTTAAAAAACATTTAATTTTAGCAGATTTTTTCTGAGCATTGAATTACACAATGACACAGGAGCTTTTAAATTTACAATAAAATATTGAAAAACAGTGAGCACAATAATCTCATTGATCCAGAATAATTCTTATTGATATGAGTTCTTTGAAATATACCTATAGGTATTAAAGTTTTCATTACTCAAAACAGCCTTCTAAATCCTGCCCTGAAAAATATCATTAAACTATGTGTGTGTATCCATGTTTACCTTTTGACACAAGTTTCAACTAATCATACCTTTCTCAAAATAGTAGAGTGAGAGTTGAATTTCTTTAATTTTTTTTTTCCCAGAGAATTTTGAAGCAACTTTCAGCACTTTCTGTGGCTTCTGTTGTGTTTATTTTATTGAAAGTGATTTTTATCTCTTGCTTTCCACAATGACAGAATGCCGTTAGGATTTTCTCATTCGCCCTTTTCTCACCCCTGGAACTGAACTATGTTATTTACTGTTTGGGCAAGAAAAACCTTCCGTATTCATAGGGCTAAAAGACAGAGTGACAAAAACATTGTGGGGTGGATGGGGTGAGGAGGTGAGAACTGAGGAATAATGGTGGGAG
Source organism: Eurystomus gularis (assembly GCA_013400335.1). NCBI lineage: Eukaryota > Metazoa > Chordata > Aves > Coraciiformes > Coraciidae > Eurystomus > Eurystomus gularis. The sequence goes on along the minus strand of VZZY01012052.1, from coordinate 11,195 downwards.
GGAAAAGAAAGTGGAGGATACCAGAAGAAATGCCTTAAAAAGATTATAGGTATACTAAACCATGCATTTAGGTACATATACCTAATTTAACTCGTAATTTAGATTGTAATTTAGAATAGAAATTGTCTCTCCACCATGCCTACTTGTATGCATCAGGTAGCTCAGGACTGGTTTTGTCATAGGCTGTTGCAGAATATATGTCTGAACTATTAATTTTGGTACAAACTGTGGAAAAGTACACACTTTGGTACAAGCGTGGAAAAGCTGTTTAAGAAGTCCCTGTTTGTACTGGAGCAGATGACAGGAAGGATTTTTTTTTTTTCTGTAAAATTGTTCACAGCAACTTATTTAACTTTAATGGCTCTTTTAACCAAAGTAGCCAGCAGCAGGTAGGGAATTCACTTGGGAGGTACAGAAATCCAGATTTAATCTCCTGAGTTGCCTAGTTGAAATGAAGGACTTGATGGTAATGTCTGTCTGAGTCTCATTGTCCCCTTTTGGAGGTGTCCTGCTTTATCTGAGTAATTATTCATTTATGGCATCAGAAAAGCAGCAATTTGGTACTGTATTCCACTGACTAAGGATCCTCTGCAATGTGGCTAAAACCGATTGCTCCTATGCCTTTTTCAGGTAAAGTGGAGGCTTGAACCAGAGTGAATGCCCTGGCCACCAAGGTGTAGGCTACCTTGTGGCTGAATTTGTCTTTGTTTTTTAAGAAAGACTGTGCGAGACCTGATGTGTAACTCTTTTGCATTGTGTAAATACTTGAAAAACCTCAACTTTAAAAATCCTTTATGTCCAAGATATATTGCATTTTTCTAAGTGAAAAGTGCAAATGGTCTCTGAGTTACAACCTTCATGTTGCTGAAGCATCAAGTCTAATGCTGCCAAAGGCATTGTGAATACTTCTTACTAGTCACCAAATTAGTTTAGAAAGTTGGAAAGCATGAATCCCAAGAATGTCATCAAACATTTGGAGTAGTGGGCTCTTCAGGAGTTTATCTTTCTATTCTGTGTATTGATCTGCTTTTCCCACAGAAACAGACAATTAATTTAGTCTACCCTTAGTGAGCATCTTACCTAATCAGTCTCAGCTTTCCTTATAACCGATACAGAGAAACAGGCAATTTTAGAGTAATTTATCTAATTTATGTTGTACATCAATTTTATGTTCAGATGAATTATACCATAGGAATACTTATTCTCTTTGTAGGCCATAAAGATTTAATTCTGAGTAAATTCCAGAAAATATTATTTGGTATGGAGATAAAATGGGCATAGCCCATGATTTCCTTGTAGTGTCTTATTTTGAAGAGTATATAAGAGATACCTTGGAAAACTTCCTGAGCTAGTCTTTAATCTAAGGAATCCCATTGTATTGTTACTCTAAAGTAGATTGTATATATCAAGGAAATCTGGGAAACACTTCTAAGCATATTAGAAGCTGCTTTTCCTTCTTTCTTCTTCCACACAGCACAAAGGATTGTTTTTAGTTGTTATGCTGGCCACTATGTGGGAACAGTTGGTAAGGAGTTTTTATCATATATTTTTAAACAGGTTGCTGTGTCCAGTTTATCTAACTTCAGATATTTATAATATTTTACAAACCATATATTTATCTTAATGCTAAAAAATACAGAGTCATAAATATAACTTATTCACCTTGCAGGAATTAGCTTATTTGTGGTATGTTATAGTCCCTGAGCAGAATAGGCAGATATAATGTGTGTTGGAATGAAGTGCAACTCTACGCACTGTAGGCACTCTGAGGCACTTCTGAGGGGGCCTCCACAAAAACATGTAGTGAGATATTTGTATAGCCTTAAAAGAAAAGTTAATTTGTATGGCATATTCTGGATTTATTAAAGGCTTCCAAGAAAACCTTACCATCAGATCCAACCAAGGAAAATTGATTACTGCTTGTTTTACCTTTGTGATACATTTATTTTTACAAAATCTCTTACAGAAACAGAAAGCAGGTGGCAACATAACCTAGGCAGCTGTTTTCTTCTTCTGCATCTCATGCTTACTGCAATTCATTATTACTTCAGTTAGGTGAATCATCTGCCTTTTCCAGGAATGTTTGCACCTCTTTTCATACCACACCCATCGCCGCAATCAAAATTAGATTAGTTTCTTAGGGCAAAAATCTTGTCTTCTGACATCTTTGTTAAAAGTTACGTCCACCTCCAGTTTGTTATAATGTGTATAATGCAGAAGAAATAGAGGATGGTTGGTTTACTGTGAGACCATTTTTCTTATGTTTGATGGCTTCCTGTATGATGAAAGAAAGTTCTTAATAGATGGATATGCAATTTTTAAGTCTGATGCCCTATCAACACATACTTTGTTAAGGAACAAAATCTGAAGGACATACTGAGTATTTCAGATCTATACTATCCTTTATGATACTTTTAAATTGTAACAGTTTGTTCTTATGATTTTGAGAGCTTCCCTCAGAACTTTTGTCAGAAAGGAAAGCAAAAGAAGATCTTTGCTTGATCTGTGGTCATGAAGTAATGAGGTAGGGATTCCCAATGCAACCATGGAGAGATTTCCAGGACAATGTGTTCAGAGATTTGAGGTAAAGAGGAGACATATCCTCTTCTCTCACAGTTTCTGAATTAGCCATCATAAAATTCATTAAACTTTTCTTTATATTTAAGCTGCCATATGTCAGAAAATTAAATCAGAAATTCTTTTCGTTAAATGGAAGATGGTTACACATTATCTAACAACAGAAATTAGAAAAGTTATTTACCTTATGGCGGAGGTGGAATACTGTGGAAATCATCAATTAGTATCATAGTTTCCTGTAGCATGAGATGAAGAGTTATAGAGGTGTTGTGGAAAGCAATCATAGTTCAAATTTATAAAATAGAAAATTGTTTTAAAAGGTAAATATTCCTTCTTTTAATTACGGCAGAAACACTGACTAGAGAAAACAGTTATATTAAATGAAAATATGTTTTAAATAAAGTCCAAAGCATTATTACTTTGAGAAATTCATTAGACAGAGTTTTAGTTAGAGTACAATTCATGTGTAATATTAAATATGTGAGACAAACATGTTCAGACAAGTTAGAAAATATCAAAGGAAATGGTGAAGCAACCATCATTTCATACATGTTAGTCAAACCACAGTGTTGGGAAATAAACATTTTAGTCCATATTTGTCACATTTGGGTTTATATGTCCTGTCTTTGAAAGGGTGACATCAGCCAACAAGTAACATAGTAAGTAAATTAGATTGCTAACTTCTGTTTGAAGATAGATTTCCATGAAACCAAATAGTAGTGCTACTGTGCATGTATCAACCATTGCACCAATCATTTTATGCTGCACATCATTTTATTTATTAATTATATTAGGAAAGGGTTAAGAAAAAATATTCTTTTTTTTAATTTTGCTTTTTCTTGAAAGAGGTGAAATGTTGAAAAAGAGTTTTTTAAAAAGTTGCAAAGTAATATTGAAATCTCACAGTCTCTGAATAGCATCCCTCTGAACAGTAAAATAATATTGTTTAGATATTAAAAATTAGTGTGGAGTTCTTCAATAAATGTTCCAGAGCACACAGAATGTGAGGCTCTGCCTGGAAACCGAGAAGGAAACCTCTTCTTCCCCAGTCAAAGCTTCCTTCTTGTAGAAATCATGGAAAATAGATGACACTGAGAAAAGGCTCCCTTTCCTTATGAAGATAAAACACCAAGCCATCAAAATTTCCATTGTGTTCTACAAGCATGAAAGAGCAAATTGAGCATAACAAGTAAACACAAGGATCATTAATAAGATTTTTTGTTTGTTTCTTTCTTTCTTTTTAATGTGTTAGGGCCTTTAGCCAAATATTCTAATGTCATACTGTGTGAAAAAGATGTTAGTTTCTCTGCTTGCTGTGAGATGTTCCAAGTTTGGAAGAGGTTGCCACTAAGGATGAAAAAATACATTAGCATGAATAACTCAACATTATCTAATGAGGAAAGAAAGTTATTTACATATAAAATAATAAAAAAATACACTCGAGCAGTGAATGAATATCTAATATCAGATTGAAAAGGGGAAGTTTTAGGCTCATGCATGGGAAGTTTGCATGTGAATTTCTTACTTATAATGTAGGCAGTTGATTGCAGCATTCAGTGCACAGTGACCTATCAGTGCATACATTCACAGCTGTGAATAGAAAAAAAAATATGCAATTGTCTAGCAAATTGAATTTTAAACTTGATATAAGTTAAGCATTTTATTAATAAAGAATAAGATAGTGAATATTAAGTGCTGTTTTAGAAGAGGTCTAAATAACATCTTGTAACAAGAACAGAAACTGTAGCTTCTAGAAAATTTTCCCAGCTCCAGTTCTGGATTGTGCTAGTGGCTGCACAGCAGTGACCAAAGTCAGAAAGGCCCAAAGAGCAGTGTAGCTGATAGCGCCACTGTCTACCTATTGTCCAAAGGCTCCACAGTTGTCTGTCTGGCTTTTCTTTTTTTTAAAAAAATCAAGGTTTCCTGAAGCTTTTGTCTCCATCTACCTGACAAAACTACTTTTGTCTCAGTTTGGGGCTTAGATGGCTCCTTTTATGTTTTATCTATCTTTCTTTCCTGCTCTTATTTCAGATTTCCCACTAGTGACCTTCTCACATCTGCCAGAATAAAACTTGCCTCATACATGTACACTGATTTGTCATTTATTTTTTTATAGAGAGCGTCTTCTAAACATGAGTATTGTGAGTTAGCAACTGAGAAGTTATGGACCTGGAGAAAAACTGAAAGAGAATGCATGTGTATCAAATGGCCACAAACTTGGTCTGTGAAACTCTGAAAATTATAGACAACTATGCTCGTTTTTTTTAATTCCAAGAAGCCTAGGGTTCAACAACCAAAAAGCAAACAAACTCTGTAGACACACAGGATTTATCTTACAAAGAGTTAGAGGAGAAAGAAGTATTTTATTCATGAACCAGGCTTTCAGATATTGTCTTTCTTTGAATATTTACTCCAATTATGACACTTGGGAGGAAATGGAAAAGCACAAAACGCATATGAAAGGGACAATTAATTAACTAACATAAATTCAAATATATGTTGATTTGGATCTTAGGGAATGTCTAGTTTAAAGTATACAAAACATTTAAAGAACACTTTTTCTGCATTAAACAAAATGATCATAGAAGGGTTCCATGAAAAAAATAGCCACAGCCAGGAATTCTGACTCCCTCTTCAAATGGTGCTTCTGAAATCCTAATTTTCAAATACAGTGCTTCTCCCAGTTCTGAGGTGTGAAAGAGCAGAGGAGCAGAACAGTGTGTTATAGTTGTCATAGGACTACATTATACTATAGATCACCAAAAATATACAATGCCAAATAAATTAGAAAGAGGCAATACATTTCCTATGGATTTAGGTAAATAAATAATTTGTGCAATTACTGAATTATATTTTTAAATGTTAAAATAAAGCAGTAATTTCTAACATTATAATAAGGACCACAGTGATTTGTTTTATAAAAGCCAATTTTCCAAGCTATTCAGCATATTTGGCAGCTTTTTACTAACTGTTCAAGCTGGCTTTCACAGTATAGTTTTGTCTTCATTTATTTTTTGTTGCTGCAACCATTAATCATAGGTTCCCTCATTCTTTTCTTAAAGGTTTTGCCAAAAGGAAAGCTTGTCAACTTTAACGTTTCAAGATACATAGCACAGAAAGGAAAAGTTATGTTAGTATTAGACATTCTTTAGTTATTAGTACCATGTTCCTCTATTTTCTCTTTGTCTGTGTTTCAAATCTTCTGTCTTGCCACTGATGGAGAGTGGATTTTTTCTGTCCCCAGTCTGAATATGTCTTTGCAAGCTTATAAGCACCAGACAGAGCTGATAGTGTCTTCTTCTCAAGGGGAATGCATTAACACATTCTTGCCTGTAAGATTCAATTTACTATGCTCAGAGTTGTTGCTTTTGTATAGGAAGACTGCCTAAAAAGAAGGATGAATATGCTTAGCTAAAGCTTTAGCTAAAACTGTCTATCTTGTTTCATGGCAATGATAATTTAGGAATCAATTTATTACTTTAAAATGCTTATTTTGCTTATTTTACATATTTACTATAACTAGAGGCATTTGACATCACATTGTGGAAGTGAGTTATGATGTATACTGGTACAACATTGATATGAGCAGACAGAGTTTGAGTTATTGAATATGCAATTTGAGGTCTAATTGTCATAAGAAAATTACATAATGACCTTATTCTTGATTTTTCAAGTGGACAGCTATGAAGATGAATCCAGTAAAACATCTTTGCTTGTTTTAATAGTCCTTACTGACTGTATTTACATGCTTTATTGGTTAGTATAAAGGTTCAATAAAGTTTATTCATTGCAGAACTGAATTAAAGAGACTTCACTTGGTATTGTATTACCTCTCAAATTCTATATTTGAAATCATTTAATTAGCCAGGCATTTCAGTAGTTCATAAAAATGTGTTTCATTTGAGACAGAAACATGGAGAAAAACTCCTTTATGTGACACAAGATATGCTACATTACTTAATGAATGCACCAAAAAATTCACGTGTATCAGAAATCCAACTCTTAAGTTGCCTGAAATACACTTGGTTAGGGTCATTTTAACTCAATTTGACTCATTGTTTTCTTCAAAGAATGGAAATTTCACATTCATTCTGTCATAATTCAGTGTGATTGAGTTGAAGTAAAAACATCAGTCAATCATCCCTTAGAAGCAGGAGAGTTCCTAAGAAATTTTTCTGCTTTTAAAATATCACTTAATTTCTGTTTTATTTTTTTGTGAAAAAATAGTGTTTTCATTAATAGTTGTTCTCTTGTTAATACTTTAATGTGCATAAGATTGTCAGGGGTCTTTCACTGGAAGCTGTAGAAGTATAAAATATTTTTAGTACAGGCAAATAAACTAATGTTATTGTACCTGTATCAGGATTTCCATATCTACAGGATGAAGTTGTTTTCCTTTGGTGAATGCGCTCAGAGATCCTGTTTCCAGAGAGTTCACATTCATTTGTTGTTTTCAGAAAACTCTTTTCAAAATGCTAGATCTACAAATCTGTGTTTTCTGAGGATCTTTTAACTTTATTTATGCTTAAAGGTTTTTAGAGCCTTGGGACCATAATCCAAGGGAAGCAAGCTGCCAGCACATGTGGGGCTTCCACAGCTCGGCAGTAAGGCAGTCTAGTACGTACTAAATCAAGTCTTTGTTTGTAATTGTAAAGACAGATCCAATGAAGGCAGCTGTACTAACACTAAAGTGACTTTTATGAGCAATAAAAGACACACTTTTGAGGTAACACCTCTTGGATCTTTGAACAGAAAAAATTAAGTGGATGTAGAGCAGCAAGTATATTACCTCACAGCAAACAAACCCATACAGTAGAGGGGTTGGGGCAGGCTACAATGTGTACAATGTGTACTTGGGTATAGGATGACAAAGAGACAAGCACGTCACTGGAAAATATCTCCCCATTTCCTCAGTGACTCATGGAAATGATACTCTGTCCTGCTACCTCCTAGCATTAGCAGTGCCCCAATACTACCAGGAGAAAGACCTAACAGCACAGCCAAAGCCATTTAGACAGTTAAGAAAATAGGAGAATATTTGGATCTAATTTTTCCCTTTTCCTCCACCACAACTACTTCAAATGTTTGTGCTTCTTACATCTCACACTGTGAGACTGAACAAGCCCTTGGGCATGATGTGTGTAGCCCTGCTTTCTTGGAATTGGTTGTGTGTTTTCTGTAACCCCAGAAGGAAAAAATCCTTATGTTTTAGTTAATCACATTAAGTTTATACTGGAGTGAACTTCAGATCTGAGTTCAGAGTAGAAATGCAAAGTCAACTGGTACAACTGAAGACAATGTCGATTTGCTTGAAACCGTTTTGCAGATGTCCTGGTTTGTGCTAGAACAGAACTAATCCTGTTCAGTGATTTTATTTTTCAGCTAGGTCTCTTCTAACTAACAGCACTGTCTGAAGTTAATGGCATGTTTTTGCAGACAATGTCTGCTTCTAGAAATGATAATGATGTTTAGAGTTCGTACCAAGGACTGGTATGCAGACCAAGGTCAATACTAAATCTTGTGTACTGCACTGAGGATGCAGAAAGTAGAAGGCCGCACCTGTGGGGATGAGCAGACAGGACAGGTGACCATAAACTGATCAACAAGGTATTCCATCCCATATAGGTCTTATTCAGTATAAAGCTGAGGGATCATGAGGGTCAGGCTCTCTTCTTCAATGGGCAACATCCAAGGAGAATTCTGTCCATTCTGCCTTCGATCCTGATGCAGGTGTTCCTGAACCTACTTCCAGAATCCAGGTCCTGAATTTGGTTTCTGTCTGCCGCTGAGTGCAGTCTGGGACTTCCCCAGTGCCTGTTCCAGAGCAACAGTGGTGAAGTGGTAATTGCCATCAGGAGGGTTTGTATTAGATACTGGTTTTCTATATATTTATATATATTCCATTTTATTATTATTGTCCTCATTAAATCAGTTTCAGTTTTCTTTTCTAATCCATAAGTCTCTCTTTCTTATTCCCTTTCTCTTCCTCTTTTGGGAGGGAGAGGGGTTAACAGAGAACATCTGTTGTAGGTCTAGCAGACCCTAAACCTTGACAGAGGGAAACTTGGTAAGTAGCTGTCAGATCAGCTTCCGTGAGCATAAGACCAGGAAGAACTGCGTGAAATCATATGGTATAATGCTACCAAGGTTTTCAGTCTTACACAATAAACACGTCAGACTCAATGATTAATTGTTGGATGGCATTATTGTAAAGACTGAAATAAGTTCAAGATAAAAGGTCATTTAATTATGCAAATTTCTTCTATCCATGCTGGTTAAAACTGTAACATTCTAGTTTAATTTTTTTCCTTAGAGAAAGCAGAATGCTCCCCACGCCCCAAATAAAATAAGTTAACAGCCCAAACCCCAAAACCTTCTTAGAAATGAATGTTGTTTGGTATTTTCTGTGTGGATTTTGTGTCAGAAAGGAGAAAGGGTAGCTTTCTATTTCTTTCAGATCAATATTATCTCCTAGCATTCTTTCATTGTGGGTAAGGAAAATGAGGCAGGAATAAAGAGAAAAGGCAGGAATAAAGTGAAATACAGGATTAGGTCTACAGCACAGTATTGGTGAACTCCTAGCAATACTTGTTAGCCTTGCTTGATTTAGCTGATTACTGCTAATCACTGTCATGAAATCCTTTCAAATTCTCCATCAAAATGGGGAAAAAAATACTGGTTTGACGAAACCTTTATTATTTAAGACTTATTTACTGGTTACAGAACCAAATTCACTAGTCTTCTCTAAACTGTGGACTAAGGGAAGTGATTTAGCTCAATAATAGCACAAGAAAGAACCTCAAGGGTCACATGTCCTGGGAGTTGTGTAAGTATTCAGATTTTGAGCTTTAAAAGTTGCTTTCCTCTAATGCTACAGTGGTGACAAATAAATGATCTATTGATTCATGGTGGTTTTTTTCCCCTAAATGTTAGTATGTGATTCTTTCCAACTCATCGTACTTATATTAGTTCATTGTCTGCTATCTCAGTGGAAATAGGGGATGGAATGCCATGTGATAACAAAGGTGGAAGGGATATCGATGGGTTAGAAATTACAGAAGCACATGGGAATGGTCAGGTAGGAATTAGGCTTTCTCCCCCCAGCAAACAGGAGGACCTGCAAAACCATTGTGCAACAGGAAAACTATGGTATAGTTTCTGTCATGGAAACATGATGGGATGATTCACATAACTGGGATGTTGTGTTGGATGGCTATAAACTCTTTAGAAGGGGTAAGCCAGGAAGAAGAGGCGGTGCAGTGGTCCTGTATGTAAGGGGGTGCTTTGACTGTCTTGAGCATAATGATGGTGATGATAATGTTGAGAGTCTATGGGTAAGAATCAGAGGGAAGGCCATCAAGGCAGATATCATAGTGGGAGTCTGTTATAGACCACCCAATCAGGATCAAGAAGCAGATGAAATATTCTAGAAGTAGCTGGGAGAAGTCTCACAATCACTACCACTTGTTCTCATGGTGGATTTCCCAGATATCTGCTGGGAATACAATACAGCAGAGAAGAAACTGTGCAGCAGGCTCCTGGAGTGTGTGGAAGATAATTTCCTGACACAGCTGGGGAGTGAGCCAACTAGGGAAGGCTCCCTGCTAGACCTATTTTTTCCAAACAGAGAAGGACTTGTGGGTGATGTGAAGGTTGGGGGCATAGTGATCATGAAATGGGGGAAGTAAGGAGGGGGTTCAGTAGAACTGCCACCTTGGACTTCCAGAGAGCAGACTTTGACCTATTTAGGAGGCAGGTTGGCAGCTTCTCTTGGGAGGGAGTCTAGAAGTGCAAAGAAGTCCAGGAAGGCTGGACATTCCTCAAGAGGGAACTCTTTAAGGCACAGGAGTAGGCTGTCCCAGTGTGTTGTGAGACGAAACGGTGGAGAAGACCAGCCTCACTGAACAGAGAGCTTTGAGTGGAACTCAGGAAGAAAAGGAAAGCCTATGGCCAATGGAAGAAGGAGCAGGCCACTCACAAAGACCACAACAATTTTGTGAGGCAATGCAGGGAGAAAATTAGTAGACTCAAAGCCCAGCTAGAACTTAATCTGGTACCTGCCACAAAAGACAATAACAAATGTCTCTCTAAATACATTAACAGCAAAAGGAAGACCAAGGAGAATCTCCATCCTCTATTAGATGCAGGGAGAAATATAGTGACAGAGGATGAGGAAAAGGCTGAGGTATTGGATGCCTTCTGTGCTTCAGTCTTTCATAGTAAGACCAGTTGTTCTCTGAGTGCCTTGCCCCCTGAGGTAAAAGACAGGGATAGGAAGGAGAATGAAGACCCCATAATCCAAGAGGAAATATTCAGTGATCTACTACACCACTTAGACACACACAAGTTATGGGTTTGGATGGGTACCAAGGTAGCTGGCAGATATGCTCACAAAGCCACTTTCCATCATTTATCAGCAGTCCTGGCAAACCAGGAGGGTCTAAGTTGACTGGAAACTAGCAAATGTGACATTCCTCCTAAGGGTCAGAAGAAGGATCCAGGGAACTACAGACCTGTTAGTCTGACCTTGGTGCTGGGGAAGGTTATGGAGCAAACCATCTTGAGTGCTATCACGCAGCATGCACAACCAAGTTTTCAGGCCCAGTCAGCATAGGTTT
>VZZY01012051.1:4134-14679 GCA_013400335.1 Eurystomus gularis | reverse complement strand
GATGTCTTCTATTACAAAAATATGCAGTTCAGAGAGCCGATATATTCTCTCTAGCATCTGAAGTACTTCTCACTCCCAAACCAGTATTTTAACTTGTTTATCTTTGTTTGAAGGATGTTTCCTGTAGAATTTTTTTCTTTTGTTTTCTTTTCCTCAAGCAGAACAATCAATTTCGTTCTAATCTTGCTCAGGGTTCAAATACGTTTACAAGGTAGCATCTTGTTTTACTTTATTTTGGCTTGTTTTAGTTAGCTGCCTATTCAACTGAAGGGAATTTGTGTTTCTGCCTACAAGCTGTTAGTTTGTCCTATGTTAAACCTGTCATCTTCCCTGTAGAACATTATACTATAACAGGGTGTATAAAGTCTCAGTAGCCTGTAAACAAGAGTGCAGCTCAAGGAATCAAACTTAAAAATTTAATTGGTCTTTTGATGATTTACTGTCTGAGTAGTCTAATCCATTGAAGACCAGATACTACAAGACAAGCACACACATAAGGTCTTGTTGACATATAAAAACCATGCATGCATAAAAGCCACAAAAATTCTAGCATAAAGTGCAATACAGGTATCCATGAGAAAGAAATCTACAGTTTAAAGAAAGTAAAATGTAATGATGATCTATTTATGCTATCATACTTCTTTCTTTATATAAATTAATTTGAAATTTTTGAGCAGAAATTCAGATGGAAGGACAATTCAGTCTGTCTCTCTAAAATATTAGATCAGTTAGCAGTTAACATTTCAAGGAACAGTAAAATGACAACTAGTTTGGAAGATAACATTGCAAACTTATAAATGTTTTATTTGTAATTTTCACAAATTGTTTTGTTTTGAACCTTTGTATATTTTCCCTGTGAATATCTCCTAAATAGGTTATTGTCATCAAGAAATACAAATGCTGTGCTTTTATGTTGCCCATCTAAGGGATAAATTGTCCAAAAGAGAAAGGAATAACTTAAGAGTACTGAATATTCATTGAAGCATATATTAACTCGAGTCAATAGGATGTACTTTAGTATGCTGGAAAAACAGTGCGATGCTTTCACAATCCTCTCATTTAGATAAGTAGTTTCTCTGAAGTTAATACAGAAACATACATAGATCTGCATAAGATTCATTATTTGTTTTTGCTTAATTTCATTGGATAATTCTATTCATTTATAAATAGAAAATAAAATTGGCTCTGATTGTAGTTGAAAACTAGTGCTTCAATATCTATAATTTCAACATATCAATGATGCCCTGCAACAATAATGATGTTTTTCCAAACTCCTGTTTAACAGAGGACATTGTGACAGATTTGTCCAATAATGTAGGACCCTTTCCTTTGTTATCTAGGAAAATGCCATGTTTTGCTTTTAGACTCAGCGCAATATTATGTCTGAGTTCAGGGACTGCCTTTTTGAACCATCGTTTTTTAGTGTGAGCTCCTGACAAGCCAAAATATGAAAAATATGAACAAGTCTATCAACAAAAAGTGAATCCAAAGGACCTTTAAAAATAACCTTAAACTGAGTAACTGATTGTAAGCTTATCATATTGGAACTGCTCACAGCTATCTCCTAAAAGACTTCTGTAGACTTCACATACATTTCATAACAGCCTAAGTAAAGTAGCCTAACCCAATTTTTGCAGTATCAGACTTGCCAAGGCACCCAGATGATCTGTGCAATAATATGGATTTATGATCTAAGAAAAGTAGAAATTTCATGAGGGGAAAATAATAAAGACAGAAGCACTGAAAGAAGTACCGGTTTCACACAGAAAATAGGAATCAGTTTGTGATAAGTACTTTCAGTTCAGATATGTTCATACTTTCTGAACTATTTCTTTTATAGTGAGCATCTTATTAGGCTTCCTAAAATAGTTATAAAAATAGATGCTGTTTTCCCATTAGAGGACAAACTCAGCTTAATGGGGGAATGGAGTTCATTTTTACTCCTGGGATTTTACTGACTTGAGGATATTGTGGCAGTTTGCTTCAGTTCACTATGAAGTGTAAATTCACTGGCTCAGCACCAGATCAAAGGACCGCAGTACTGTTCAAACTGCTACAAGCTACAGTCTAGCTTCCAGAGGCATGAAAGCAAAAAGAAGGGAAAGGCAAAGAAGTAAGGGATGGGACAAATTGCTTAAGGTTGTAACATAGTTGCAAAGCCCATTGATGTAATGAAAAAAGTAAACAACAAAGCTACACTATAACTCTCCAGTAGTAGTTTTCTTTTCCTTCCCATGGGGAAAAAATGTTTTAAAAAAGAAAAAAAGATTGATACAAGTATTTTATAAAAGAGTAACAAGGGTATTGGAGAGGTTAAGTTAGGAAGCAACAAAACTATTGGCTAGAACACTTTCCTGGAAGATGGTACTATTTGGTATAAATATCCCTCAATCAGCAAAACCATGGCTGTGAACTTCAGAAAACACAGGAATAAATTTTGGCAGGTGATTGTTGTAACAACCAAGCTACAGAGTGTTTTTGAGTCAGTGGCAAAGAAGCTTGTCCTTTTCTACTGTGGGCATTTTAAGACGACAAATTATACATTTCACATACAACTTTAACTGTCTAATGTCGAAATATTTAGTTCACACTGGTTGTATTTTTATCTTCTTTAGCCAGTAGGAAAAAGGCAGCCATTTGCAGATGTAATGGGGTAGAACTGTCCGGCAATGCTGACCACCTATTCTTAAAGTGACTGTTTTAGACTAGGCTCTAGCCATATGTTTTACATGGCTGGAGTCAGATGAGAATTTCAGCCTGGATGATTACTTTGAATTCTTAATTTCAGGAAGATTGGAAAAAAAAAAAAAAAGTTTAAATTTACGGTTTTATCGTTCAGTTCAAACCAGGTTTATTTTATTGATTTTCACAGTTAAAATACAAAATCTTGTATCCGAGGGAGTTTTCATGTACTAGAAGGCTGGAAGAAATATGTTACTGTTTAAGAGTAGTGACCCCATGATGATGATGGCAGTACTGATTATAGCCCTTCTTTCCTAAAGTATTTCAAGTTCTTTGACCTAGAAGAATGTGCTGAGAAACAGTGTATACACCGGTACAGTGAGCCAACTGGTATCTTGTAGCTTTTTAAGATCTGATGAAAACTTCTTTTCCTCTGCAGTATTAGTGTAGTGCTTTAGCCACACCAGTAACTTGGAGTCCAGCTATGGTACCACTGGCTGCCAATGGGGAATCTTCTAACAAAATTGTTACATCCATTGGCACATGCAGGACACTAGCATGCTCCAAATTCCCAGTATACAATAAAAATATGCAGTTTTAAAAAAATCACATAGGAATAAATTATGTACTCAAGCAAAAGAAGAAAAGATATTTCCAGCTTGCAGGTATGTTGAAACAGAAACTTAATAACTTCAAGTAAAATATAGAACAGTTTCTAGGAATTACAAGTAATACTGATGCATAATTGAGTTGTGTCCCACAGGGAGACATTCTCCTCACAATTAGTACTTGAACAGATGAAACACTTCCTAAACGTCTATGCTAATGCTGTTTACACCACTCAATTTACCAAAAAAAAACCCCAAACAACCCTCCGCCCCGAAAAAAACAAAAACAAAACAAACCACCAAACAAACTAAAAAATCCTAAATCTCTGAGAAGTTTCATTTGATAAAAAAACCCCAAACCTGTTATTTTGTTGGGAGATCCAGTCTCCAGATTCGTTGATATAAATTTTTTTTGGACTTTTTTTCCCTATACAGAGAATATTGCAGTTAATTTTGCTACAAGTCCAGCCATCTTCAGACTGCAAAACTGCAAAACTTGCAGAGTAAGTATCTAAAAAATAGAACACATGAAACTTGTTTATTGGCACTTCTCTGTTTTCAGACAGATTTATGAGATACAAACTTTATTACCTGTTTATATTGATTTGTGTTTCAGATTTCTTTAGCCAAGGAATCTTATCTTGACTTTCTCTGATTTAGGTCTTCTATTGACTTTTGTGTTTATAGGGTAACTTTTATTTTAGCTAGAAATATTTATTAGCTGGTGAGATTTAAATCTTTTGGAAATTGTTCCTTCAAGCCTCACTTATCATCATCCCTTTTTATTATTCTTGAGTATTTAGTTCTTTGATGCCACCAAGATATCTGCCTATATGTTGCTAGTGACCTACTCATTCTTGTAGGCTCCTGATAATGTGACAAGTGAAAAACAGCTATGTTTTTATTTCATTCCCTCCAATCTGAATGTTGATGTCAGATTTAGGCTACCATTAAAACTGCCAGCCTATAAAAATCCCAGCACTTATTACATTATTGTAGGACTTGAAAGAGTGGAATGATATTTAGCTACCAAAACTTATTATTTTAGAAGAGTACTTCATATAGTAGAGCGTGGTAAGAGTGGGTAACATTTCGTAATAGACCAAATATATAGAATAATTCTTGAAAGGCTGAGGAGTGTAGATCCACTGCCATTATAAGAAAATTTGCCAAAGTTACTAAATAAACAAAATTTCTGATCCTATTAAAACTGCAGGCTGCATAAGTCTTCATTTAATAAAAGCAGAATCACATTGCCCCCATACCATTCTAGAATTGCTAATCCCAGTACATAGTGTATTTCTTGGTTGTGTAAAGGACTTTTAGTGGATAGACCAGGAGGATAAAAGAGTAAGCAAATGGAAAACATGATTCCTATGCTATCTTGGCAGCAGAATTTGAGCAGCCTTGAAAGATACCCTTTGCATGCACAAACAACAACAGAGAAGGCTCTGGGAGGTAAAGTCATTAATAAACAGTTAAAAATAAAAGTCAAAGCCCCCTTGGTTAATTGCTCTTGTTGCCTGCTTTCATAGTTGGCATTTTCTGAAACAAAAATGAAGTATACTTTTCCAATGTAGACTTTTAGGACAACAGAAATGTTCAGCTTTTTACAAACCTAGTAAAACATTTCCAGAAATGTTGCAACTTCAATGTTTTTAAATTTCAAGTGTAAGATAGAAGAGAACCAGAAGAACAATAACAGTCACCTTCCGTTTTAAAATTTTAGAGAATATATACACTTGAACTAAGTTAATTATGAACAATGTGTCTGTACAATGACAGGTACAAGGAAATCAGGTAAATTAAAGTTGTTATATGATACAGTAGGATGAAACCCCTAAATTGCTTAATTGCTTTCCAATGAGCAATCTATAGGTATTTGTTTAGTCAAAAGTCATTTCACACATTCAGTGATGAGAGCAGCTGTAGTTCTTTTAAGATCCAATTGACAAGTAGACCAAAACTATTCCCTCAACCAAAATTATTTTGTCAATTGATTGGCCTGATGGGTGAGTAACAGCAGCCTTCACTTGGTGTGCTGCCTGTAAATAATGAACTCAAAGTGATTCTTTTTTTCTACTGACTGTAATTGAATCTTTAAGTGACACAGCCAGATTTCTTAGTCTGCATTGTTGATTTCAACAGCTGGATAAGATGAATCCCCTGGCCATACTGATCCACAAATTCTTGGAAGGCACTAATAACAATTTAGTTGTACAGAAGTTGTAGAAAACATCTTGAGGATGTGATTCTAATTAATAGATTTTATTCTAATTAATAGAGAAGAACTGATTGGGAATAATGAGGTGGGACCTAGCTAGGAAGACTAAGTGTGAAATGGCTACATTCATAGTCTTCAGAATAGGAAAGAGAAAATGCAGTGAAATTGAAACAGGAAAAGCAGACTTGAAGACATAGGAATTTGTATGAAATGCTTCCCAGAAGATGCATCATCTTGTGGAGGAAAATTTGAAATGTTGTAACTGATAAACCTGGTAAAATTACATGCCATTTTTTAATGAAAATTTTTCACTGAACTCAAACAAAGGAAGAAAATCTTTAGAAAATGGAAACTGTCTTGTTGATGTAAAAATAAGCATGGAAATGCAGAACAAAAATGAAGAAATGAAATAAAAGGCAACCTGCTAACTGAAATGAGCTAGCAACTGTCCTCTGATTTTCACTAATGAAGTGGCCACATAAGCAATACACAGCCCGTAGCTCTGGATCTGATATACTATGGGGACTCTGTTGCAGTGGGAAACTGAGGCTGTATCTACACCAACAAAGTAAACCTGGCCAAGAACTTTTCCTGGCACTAATGTCAACTAACACCATGTAGCTTACATGTAGCTTGCAAATTGAACTGTCAAAACTGCGAATGCACGCAAATTGTCTATTGGAGATTGCCTCAGCAATGTTTTAACTCCCAAACAGTACTCAGGAATGGCCAGTGCTAGCTGGAATGTGCCAAAACCCTGCCAGGGCATTCTCTGGCAGTTTGTGAGTACAGAGAATTGCATTCCTGTGCAATGTGACTGGTCCTTCACATAGCTGAAGTTACAGATGTAGACCGAAGATATGCACTGTTGGCTGCAGTGTAGGACATGAAGGTCGTAGTGGGGATGGACAGTGTAAAGCTTGCTGCAGTAGTTTTGGGGAACTGTAGAAAGCTGAGGGAACCAAATCTGATATAGTCTTGTTCAAATTACTGAATTGTGCCTTTGTATTGCCTCATGCAATAAGAGCTTTAGCGAGCCAAACCAGTACCGAACAATGTGTAAGCAATTACTAATATGAACAATAGGTGTTCCATGCCCTCTTTTTTTTTACTGTCACAAATATGGCTAGAATGTTGTGAGGGCTTCTATTTGTTTTAACAAAAAGTTCATCTGCTATCAAGTGGTTAATGCAGTTTGTCAATAGCATCAGCACAAGATCAGATCTTATCCTTGAACAAGAAAGTACAAGTTCAAGAGGCTTTTAACAAATTATAGGTTTTCAGACTGCATGAGAATGATGAGTTTCAGCCCACATTATTCAAATTATTAGCTGATTGAATCTGAGAACTATTATTTTTGAGAAATTATGAAGTCTTTTTGAAAATACATGGTCTTCTGTCAAAAGTCTGGAGGAAAGTAGCTTTGGTGTCATGTTCAAAAAGAGAAAAGTAGAGAATTACACACCTGTCACCTTAACTTTGACAGGCAAGACAAATACTGAAAGAAATATTTGGAGTCCGTTGTACGAAAACAAGGAGATGGATTACAGCCAATATTGATTTATTAGAAATCAACCAGTTTCTATTTATAAAATGATGGAGAAGTTGTAAACAGAGTAACAACAAAGGTAACATAGATCAAACTGGGCAACACCATCAAAAAGTGCAAGCACAGTAAGCAGATGTAACCAGGAATTACAGCCTGGAAGATATGAAACAATCTCCCTAGTCTGCTCAGTGCCATACAATCTCAGTAGGAATACTACTTTCAGTTTTGGGTGCTGTATTTCTAGAAATATATGGGTAACCGGTAATAGCTAATAGCTGTGACATAGTTAAAAGAAGAATCAAACATTAAATGTTTGATTTACAGGATAAAATGCGGAAACCTTGAATAAATTAGTATGTGCAGTTCAAAAAGAGAAAAAGAAAGCTGAGGAGTGAATGCAATAAGTAGCTACATATGCATAAAAAGGCATCTGTAAGAGACAACACAAAAATTTTCCATTATTTATTCCAAGCAGCATAGACCAAGAAGTAGTGAAGTTTTATTGCACCAGGGAAAACTGGACAGTAGGAAAAAAAATATAATTTAAATGCTAAGCCATTTAAAGAGTTATTACAGGAATTTAGGAACTTATTAATTAGAAATCTTTAACTAAAGGGCAAACAAATTTGTCAGTAGTGACTACATCTACTTGATGGAATACCTTATTTCTTGGGGTCCCTTCTAAACTTATGATTTTATGAAGTACAGTGGGCTTTTGCAAGGTGTCAGCTTGTATTTCTGTGAATACCTATAGGAAGCTTAAAACTGATTAAGCATTCCTCAATTTTTTTTTGTCTGTGCTGTTTTTTTAACTTACCGTCTCACCTCTTGGCATGTTGCAATGTAGTTCAACAAATCCAAAATATCCTGATGACCAAACCGAAACTGGTTTTCATTTGTTACTTTTTTTAGCTTCCTTTCAGGTTCTACTGATTTACTGCAAGGCAACATACCTGAAAAACTGTTATATGTATCTTAACAACACAGAAGGTATTAAAAACCTGGTCAAATGTAGAGCAGAGTAGCTAGTGAGATCTCAGTGGAATGTACTTTCCTAAAATGTGAAGAGAAACAGTGATGAAATAGAGGACTTTAAATTAGTTGTTCAGAACTTAGTGATGAAATAGAGGACTTTAAATTAGTTTTTCAGAACTTATGTAGACAATTCTTCCTGTGGACTGCTTATGAATATTTTTTTTTCCCCAAATCACTTATTTTCAATTATATATTTAAATATTAGAGACATAATTTCCAGCTGGTAATTGATTGTGCATATTGCATTATAAATTCTGATTTCTCATTAGCTATGTCGCCTGTTGTTCAGTAGGAAAATACAAATCAGTGATGGCTGTAGCTCCCAATCTTCAGCCACAGAGCACAAACAGAAGTGAGGACAGGGGAGTTAGTGAGGTAGGCAAAAATCTTCACAGGCCTCCAAACAATTCACGACTGTGATGACTATCAAAAAATAAATTACAAACACCTATATTCAGGAATACTTTACCATATTGACAAAGTATTTAGAATTGATATATTTATTTTTTATTTCTTGAGAGATCCCTGACCATCACTTCTTTGCTTATCAAAACAGCTCTCATATTTTTAAACTGTTTCTAATTCTCTCATAAAAATGTCTTTTTCCCTTAATATAAGAATATTTTCGTATTTCTCAATCTATTTTACCACAAGAAAAGAAACAGACTACCTCACATTTGATTATTCCATCATGAATGAAAGAATTTAGAACATATTTGGTGAAATATATTTTTTGGAGCAGAAATACTTAGAAGAAAGCTGATGGTTTCAGACTAAACCAAGAGCTTCCACTTTACTTTGGGACACTAGGCAATAATTATGAAACCTAACATTACATCTGTACTCTGCATGACTCAAATTGACCTGGCATGGTGAAAGCATAGCTGAATGATATAGAACAAAGAGTTGAACTCAACTATGTGACCAGGAAGCCTAGGCAGATGTTTTATAATACAGCATCTTATATTGATGGTATTGAATATTGATATTACAATTCTATGCACTCCATTTTCTGACAGAAAACTGTATTTTTGTTGTTTGCTTTGGTAGTTTTTTGTTTTGGTTTGGGTTTTTTGGTGGTGGGGGAAGTGTTGATGGGTTTGTTTGTTAGTTTGTTTTGTCCCAACATGGGACTGAACAGATACTGAAACTTTAAAAGTTTCTAGGGAAATGGAATTGTTGTTCTACAGTCACTGCTACTTTCTGGTACTATTTTTACAGTAATTTCCAAGCCTTGGTTTATATTTTTTTTGCTTTAAATGTTTATTGAAAATTGTTTTGAATACATACACTCCTATTTGAGGTCCAAAAGTGTTTTCCATCATTCTGAGGACTTTATATATATCTACAATCTCATGATTGTAAAATATCTTTTGCTACAGCTGTTGGAATGAGTAATACAGCTTTCTTAACATGATTTCCCATACAAAAAGGTAAAATGCAGCTAGCTACTGAATCAGTCAACTTCTTTTTTTCCCATGTCTTCTTCTGTCTGCATCTGTTTGGCCTCTACCCCTGGTGTAGTTTCACTGCCTACACATTTGGTAGCTATAGAATATTCAAAGCCAGAGAAGAAAAGGAGAAAAAAAAAAGCTTTCTGCCTTACTTTGTGTTCTAGTACTGTCACTAACTCTTACAAAAGAAGCATCTTGCAGTCAATACATAGGTCATGTAAAGGAAAAAGCTGAGGTAACCTTTAAATACTGGAGGTAGTTGCTGCCTTCTGCTTCAGCAAAACATTCTGAAAGAAACTTCCTTACAAAGGGTTCTTGAAAGTTACACAGGATAATGTGTCTCTCAACAAGCCAAACTAAAGATATACAAATACTGAAAACATTCTATTCTTGAAAATATTATGAAATCTTCTGCACAGATGGACTAAGAGTTTAATTACAGCAACCTCTGTGTGTCATAGATATCACTCTTCTCTCAGAGTTGGAGACACCACAACAAAAATATCCATCAGGAGCAAGTTTGACAGATCTATATCAGTTATGATTGTAACCAGATGCTATTTCATCTATGTCACCCAAACATCCAAAACTGTTGCACTATCCTTGTTACTGTAAGGATATCTATTTTTAGATATCTGATGGAGTGTTTAAAATACAGCAGTAAAAAATGTCAACATGCAAAGGCCTAATTAATGATACAATTTACTTAAAATGATGCTCTGAATACTTGCTTTTTGGCACATGCATGGAGACAACATACACACCACTGAATTCTTGTTTAAGATTCCCCACTGCTGAGATGCTGCATCTCAACTGAACTTCTCTTCTGCAATAGTGTTCTAGTAATAGTCTAGTAATAGTCTATGGTCATGTATATAGAATTGAAGTATATTGCTATGTATTTTTCTGATAAAGGGCAAAACGCTCTGTCAAAACTTGAATGAATCTTGTTATGGTGAATATGAACACAAATGACATAATATTCCTTTTGGT
>VZZY01012049.1:35571-47932 GCA_013400335.1 Eurystomus gularis | reverse complement strand
CCCTGCACTAACTGCTGTCTTCTTGCGCCCCCCACTGCTGATGGGGCGCAGAGATGAAAGGAGCCAAGCCAGCCCGCTCGCCCTCGCCGCTCCCTGCCAGGGAAGCGTGTGGGAGAAGGAGCAAGGCGAGCAGGCAGCACCTCCGACGGCTGCCGCCCGCGGTACCAGGACGCGGGAGGTTCCCCCCGCCTTCCTCCCCTCGGGCAGGAAAGGGGCCACCGGGGCAGCGGCTTCCCGTGGGGCTGGGTGGCGTCAGCACCGCCCTGCCCCTGCCCGCCCTGGGGCACGGCCCCGCAGTCCGCCGCTAATTCGCTGGTTCATTCAGAGATGACATCGTCCTCACCATCATCGTCCCTCGAGTTGAAGAACATTTGGCCAATCCAACTTAAAACTATTGGAAAACACGCCTAGGGCGAGAAATGGCTGTTGCAGGTCAAACCTGTAGGCGATGAACTCAAACAGGTCCTTCTGGGCCGGTACCTGGGGAAAGTCGATGCACAAGGCAGCAGCTTGGCAGGAGCAGCCTGGTACTCTCTGCTGCTCTCGGTGGGTCTCCGGAAAATCAACGTTTCCCGCGAGCTGCCAAGGGTTTAGATGTGCGGAGCCTATATGTATTCAGAGATCGAAATAAATATGCCTCTGTGCTTTCATCGCGTTCGTCGGCTTCTTCTAAGACATAGTATGAGCTCCCCGTTTAGATCCGTGGTGTGTACCATGTACCACATCTTATGCCTCATGTATATGCATCTATATAAACAAACACGCTCATGATTATGCCATGTCTGCATATAGACACGTTCTTCCCGCCCTTGTTATCCCGTTAAAATCCAGTTTCGAAAAATCTGCTCAGATCCGGAAAGACTACATCGACGCGCCAGTACATGCCTGCTACTATGGGCACACGGCAACCTGTAGGAGTTTTTCGTTTCCAGTTCACAAAACTCGTTTTGAATACTTTTAGTCTTGCTGCCAACGACCAGTGAAAAAAAAAATTAAAAAAAAAGGAAATAGTAATAATAATAATCAAAGCATGTGGAACATACCCCACGGGCTGCTCCTTTCTCGTTTGGTGCGTGGATACGCCTTTCTTACCATGTTTCTAGCTAGCCCCGTAGGAAACACGACTGACTTTACCGGACTAGCTTCCTTCCCTGGAGCTGCCAGGGGCTGGGGGCGATCCGGGGCCGGGGGGCGGTGGGACCCGCCGCCGCACACGCCCGCTCCCCAGGCGGGAGCCGGGCCTGGGTCCTGTGGGCAGAGCCGGGCTCCAGAACACGCGGGCGGAGGCACTCACTCTTTAAACACCTTTTCACTTTCTTTTTCATGGCAGCAGGTTGATGGGCCCTTGGGACGCATGAAGGCCGCCCCTCCTGCGCGGGTTTACGGGGAGCCACGATTCGCTGAGGCACCCCCGATTCTCTCCCTGCTCCCACCCCGCCCATGGCAAATAAGCGCTCTGTAAAGAAGGGGAAAATCTGATCGGGTTACTTCCGCTTCCCAAATACGTTTCATTTCAGGCATTGCAGCTCTTCAGCAAAAGCCCAACCTATCCTTCGGGAACGGCGTGTTTCTTAGGAAAAGGAAAAAGACAACAAACAAAAATCCCCAAACCAAGCCCTCCCAACTCAGAAGAAAGCGGAATAAAATGTTGCAAAAAGAGAAACGTTTGCTGGCGTCCAGTCTGGGTGCAGGAGAGGCACTGGAAGGGGATAAAGCTGTGAGCGTGTGCGGGGAAGCGGCGTGCCTGGGGGCTGCAGAGGGGAGAGCCCGCGGGGCTGGGACTTTCCCCCTCGCGGGGGGATGAACACGCGTGATTTTTGCACCGAGGAGATCAAGCCCACCCCGACGGAGCTGTCGCGGGCTCCAGGTAGAGCGGTCGGAGCTCTCTGCCCGCCGTGCCCCGCCGGACAGCGGGGGAGCGGGGGAGAAGCCCCTCGACTTTGCGGGAGATGGGGTATTTTTAATTGCGTGTGGGTTGTTAAGTCACACATTCCCCCAGCAGAGACAGCGCGACGGTTTGGATCCCGCCCCCGAAACTGGTGGGGCTGGAGGCAAGAGGGTGCAACCGAGCCCCTGCCGCACTTTTTCCCCAGCGGGCGCTGGCACGGAGCGCCGTGGGAAGGCGGCTCCGGCGGGAGATCCCGGGCTGGAGGCGGCACCTCGGGCCCCGCAGCGCCGCTGGCCCCGGGCAGGAGGGAGCGGGAGAGCCCGGGAGCCCGCCGCAGCTCCCGGCCCCTGCCTGCCCCGGCCCCGGGCACAGCGCTGCGGGGCGAGCCGCCCCCTTTGAAATCGGGACGTTGACCTCTGCAGGGGGCCCTCTTGCAAGATGGGGGAGAGGACCGGCTCCGAGGTGGCCTTGGGATGGGGAAGGGTAGGGAGAAATCTCTCTCCTCAACCCTTGCCCCCCTCCCATCGGGCTGTTGCTAGAGCTGTTCCCCACACCAGACCCACACCCCGGCAGCCAGGGGAGGATGTGGCTGGCTGCCCAGGGTCATTATTTTCCCCATCAGGACCCCAAGCACACCCAGTGTAGAAAAGACATCACTGATGCTCTTAATATAAAGAATCCTATGAAGATCCCATTCCCTTGAAGCTGCAGGAGTACCCCTGGATTCAGTGGCCTCCATCTCCCTTCAATGGTTACACAGTATGCTTGGCTGGTCAGCAGCATCTTCTTGGTCCAGGAGCATTGAGGACAATGAGCCAGGTCCCAGGCCATGCAGTTGGCCCCAGCACCAGTTTTCCTAGAGCTCGGCCTCCATGACCCCCCGGCTTTGGGTGTAGCAGCAGGCACGACCTCCCTCTCTCACAAGCCCTTCTCCAAATGCCAAAGACTCCAAATCAGAACTAGTTTGCTTTATACTGCCAAAAAAAGGCTGATTTCCAAACCACTGGTTGGGATGGAAAACTTTCTGCTCTCGGGTTGGCATTCCCCAACAGAGCACAGAGGGGAGGTACAAAAACCAACCATGTGTCCGAGGTGGCTGCCCCACACAGCACAGAACAAAACAGCCATCCTCCCATTTCATTTTTTTTCTTTTTAATGACAACATCGCTGTGTGCGCTTGTATAAATCCTCAGTGATTTCACAGCTCCCTGCGGTAATATCACCAGACTGACTCTTATGATTTCCTCCGCGCCTGCACAGTTTTAGATTTATAGGTCTCTTACATACTCATTCACAGAAATAAAAAGGGTGGGAGTGGAGAGGACTTGATTTCTGGCTGCTCTCTGAGGTTTCCATGTCAGATCTGGGCAAGACCGAGGGCTTTGGAAATGTGGGTTTGTAAACCAACCCCTTAGCCGATTGCATCCACTTTAGGGAGTTAGGCACACATTCACATTCATGCATATATGCACACACAAAGTCATGTCTAAAGAAGGGTTAAAATTTGTTAATGTGCATACTGCAAAAAGAAAAAAAAAATAACCCCAACCCCCAAAAAAAGCGCTCCCTGAATAGTCTTGAAAGAATCTTTGCATGGCAGATGCATTAATCCCATATAATAACCACTCTGGTGCCTTCTAGGTCAAAACTCTCCCAGTGCTAAGAAATCTGAACTTTGTGTGGATTAGGATGAAATCAAATGGGTATATCAGCATGAAAATTGGACAGTGGAAGAGCAGCTGCTGGGAGGGCTGAAGGGTCTGAGTTACCCAAAGATTAGGACTCAATCCAGCCATTACAAACTGAAGGGAAACAAATGTAAATGGTGATGATGACAGGGAATCAAGCAAGAATTGTCCTAAACCTGATAGCTCTCTGAGTAGGAAGGAATTCTCAGCTCATCTCTCTCTACAAGGACGTTACTCCACTCTCTTTACTCCTCCATAGCTATGCGTTTGACAAGTATTTTCCTGCTGATAGCACAACATTTCAAGAAAGCCTGTCTCTACCTCCCCCACAAGAAATGTCTCTGCAACAGAGCTCCATGGAGTAAATGCCCAAGAAGGCAGCAAGTGGATCTTCCTCAGACTCTGTCAGATAAATGGAAGTCTGCATGTATCCCAGTGAAAGCAGTCTGGAACGGAAGCCTATTCCTCACTTCTGTGATCAGAGTACAGGTATGAGTTAAGGATGTTCTAAATGAAAACATGGTGTTTTCCAAGCCCTGCAGGGAGGTGAAAAGCACCAACACTACATGAATGGCAGCTGTGCTGCCCACAGACTGTATTTTCCATGGCATCAAGCCTTCACTCTAGTAAGAGACGCTTCCTAGAACAATGATCTTTTATTAGCACCAAAGAACTGGAGTTTCCAATGTGCATCTTTAGATGCACTTTGGGTGCGCCAATTAAAGGATTAGGCCTTCCTTTTCTCTCTGCCTCCTGTATGGAAAGCTTTACACACCCTTTGTACAGTAGAAGTTAATTAAAGCAGTTCTCATGCTTAGTACACCTTACAGTCAACACAGTGGTGGGCATTTGTGCTGGGCTAACCAACACCTTTCAGAGGGTTTGCATATAAAATGACGCCAGAGCATTGACTTTCAGGTGCCTACCTACCACAAAACAGAGAAGGTGGATCTGACCTATGAACTAGGAAAATTCACAGAGTAATTTGTACTTTGTAATCTGTAGAACTTGAGTGATACAGCTCAACATCTAGAGCTATTTTTTATTAAGTCTGTAACTGGAGGGTAAAGACTTGTTCACACATGGAAATGCTTGAGAGTGTCCACACAGGACTTGTTGCTCCACCTCAGATCTACATCCTATCTCAGCCTAGGTGAACTTCCTGGTTAGATAAACCCAGTTCCCAGTGGCGATAAGGAAGAACACAGGAACTTGTTCAGAACAAGAACGTTCACATTTGGAGGTACTTGGGGAAGGCCATTGTATTTTAAACTCAGATTCTAACTTCATTTGCATGAGCTTTCAAGAGTAGATGCTCATTAGCACTGTGTGATCCCTTCAATAACTTCCTAGTTCAGCGTGAGTGTCTTCTGTCGGTTTGCACTAAGTTCATCTGATCTAAATGCAATGAGATGAAACTCAGATGATAAACGGCTCCTGCAAGTCTCCATGTAGATTCCCAGCTCAAACCACAACCCAGATCGCTTCTGCATAGAGGCTGGATATGAAATGTTGAAACTAATTTATTTTGAAATTGAGGAGGCCTCGCCTGAGCAGGAAAGACCAGGTCACCCCCAGTGTGCCTCACAGAAGACCTAAGCAATGATGGTGCACTCAGCTGCAAGTTACCACCTCACAGCTATGACAGCACAACTGATGGACACAGCACCTCTTAGTCTATTGCAATGAAATGGAAAATAAGTTTATAGAAACCACTACTGGAACACATTAATTTGTCTCTCTGATTCCTGAGCCCAAACAGCTTTGCTGACAAGGCAGAAGAGGTCTCTACCTTCATCTGCTTCATTCACAGCTACTGTTATTAATTAACCTAACATTATTTCAGTTTAAATTAATGCACTGGACACCATGGCTGAGGAATGGGCACCCCCTTTTTTTACAGCTGGAGGGAAAACAGCAGTAACTTCTTCATCTACATCAGCTAAATCCAAGATGAATCATCAATCACATCCCTTGGTGAAATGCTGCATTATGTGGATGCTGCTGCTTATGTACTTGCTCCCACTTACAAATCTAATTTCTGTATAAATGGGGTTTTAATCAGCTAGAAGGGAATCAGTGTGCCAGGTTTTAGTGGCTCAGGAATGGGTATGTCACCTACTGAACAGTTTAACCAAGCATTGCTTGTCACTAAGCTTATGCAATTGGAAGGACAGAACTTTAGTGGAAGTTACAAGAGTTTTGCCATAGTCAAGGCACGAATCCTCCACAGCCGATCCACTCCAATGTTACACAAACTCTTGTATCCTTATTCTCCCACTATTTCTGACATGCACTGTCTCACATTGCAGTTCTCCCATCTAGCCTGTTCTGGTTAGTTTAGAGAGGAGAGGCTGCAGCTGTATTTACATGGCACTCATACGTTGTGTCCTGTTGTGCAAGGAGCTGCTCCAAAAACATGCTAAATCACACTCCTGCAGTGCCTGATTCCATGACACAGATTTTGGGAAGACATATTTTAACATATGACATATTTTAACCATTTGGAGAAGGAGGTTTTTTATCTCAGTAAAAACCCCACTGTTTAGATGTCACCGGAGTGTGGATGATGAATTTAGGAGGGTAGCAGTCAGGAAATCTGGAGTTTTCTTCCTGCCTGACTGCTGGCTCTGTGGCCTTGGGCAAGCCCTAATCTTTCTGACTCCACTTCCCAGCCTGCAAAATAGGACAAATATTACTTACTTCATGGTGATGACTGCAGCAGTGATCAGTTAACAGTTTTTCTATGATAAAAAAAAAGTTGGAATATTATTGCCCATAGTATTTTAAAGAGGAATAATGTTCTTGTCATTTATATTTATATTTGAGGGTCATAAGATAAGAACAAAATACACCCCACTCCCCCTTACCCTGTTCATCAGGATCACATTACAGTACTCCTCCAAGAGTCTTTCTTTGGAAAAGGGACAAATCCAGTTTGTAATCCAATTCATCTGCTTAGGGGCATCTCAGGCATTATACAGCTGCTGTGCAACATCTAAAGTAGAAACAACATAGTTTTCATCAGAACAGATTGTGACTAGAAGAAAAACTCTGTTTTTTTAATGGCAAGCTTCAAGTTTTTCTCTCAAGCTTCTATTTTGCATGACTTTCTCTTTTCTCTCATTTTGGTCATGAGGAAACTTCTCTTTTCTCCCTCTCAGGAAATCATAATGAAACTCCCAAATCATTGCAGATCGAACATGTTTGTGTAAGATTTTTTAATGAAAAGAAGGCAGTTTGCTGTCAGCTCTTTTCCAAGACACCTGGATCCTCGAGCAGATGCTGGTCAGGTAAGCTGCTGATGTCTTATGTTTCCCAGTTCTCTCCAGTGTTCAGCCACCATCTCTTTTCCTAGGTGGAAAGCTGTCCGGGACAGGCAACATGAAAATGTTCTCTGCTTTTTCCACACTCCAGAAATTGAGTCCTGCTTATGGTGCTAAGGAGCAATGGTAATAATAACAATGAAAAATATATGATTAAAGGATCATTAACCCTAAAAATTCCTCACCACTGGAGCTGTGCCTGGAGGCCTCCTGCTATCAGCCTGCACAAAGATAGTCAGGGTAAACTGGTTTGAGTTAGAACCAAACCAATTCTGTTCAGTGATTTTACTTTTCATCTGAGTCTCTTCTAACTAACTGCACTTTCTGAAGCTAACAGCATGTTTTTGCAGACAGTGTCTGCTTCTAGCAGTGATAATGCTCAACGTTTAGAGTTACTACCAAGGATTGGTGTGCAGACCAAGGTCGCTGCTAACTCTTGTGTACCACATCAGGGGGGTACAGAAAGTGCACCTGTGGGGAGGAGCAGCCAGGACAGGTGACCCTAAACTGACCAATGAGGTATTCCATCCCATATACACCACATTCAGTAAAAAGCTAAGGGATCATGAGGGTCTCATCCCTTTCCTTTGGCCTTCCCTTCTTGGCCTTACTTTTCTTCTTGGACCTTCTCGCACCTTCTTGGCCTTTCTTATCAAAGGCTGGCATCCGAGGAGGACTCCATCCATTCTGCCTTTGGTCCTGATTTGTGTGTTCCTGAACCCAGCTCTTGAACCCAATTCCTGTCAGCTGCTGAGCCCAGTCTGGGACTTTGCCAGTGCCTGCTCCACAGTCTTAGTGATGGTGACATAATTACCATCTGGGGGAGGTTGGGTTCAATACTGGTTTTGTATATATTTCTATATATTCTATTTTATTATTATTATCTTCATTAAAACTGTTTGAGTTTTCTTTCTAATCCGGAAGCCTCTCTCTCATTCCTTTCTTCTCCCATTTGGGAGGAGAGGGTGCCCAACAGCAATCCATAAGTCTGTCTCCCTTATCCCCTTCCTCTTTCCCTTTTTTTGAGGGGAAAGAGGGGTTAACAGAGAGTGTCTGTCGTAGGTATAGTGGACTGACCCTAAACCTCGATACTGGGCCTGCCTGATCCATGTGGAGCGTCAGGTCTGTTCTGGAGCAGGGGTAGCACAGGCATTACTGGCCACCCTTGCTCTGGTATTTTGTACAGTTCTGGCTTTTTAGAGGTGGCAAATATTTTCTGTCTGCAACACCACTGCTTGGCTCTGGAGCACTACGTAAATCTAAAATATAACACAAACCCTATATAAAAGTAATGTAAACCTCCAAGATCTACAACCAATGCTTTGCACTCTCTTATGTTCTGTTGTAGATTTTCTTGCAAGGCTTCATAGAAAGCCATTTACCTACACCCATATCCTGGGTAGGACAGTGTTGTCTGGCAAGTGCCTGGCTGGAAGAAACCACACCAAAGGCATTATAACCAACAGTTTGTGGAAAACAGCCTTTCTTATTGATTCTGTAGTCTCCAATTACACCTATTCCATTTCCCTGATTCTGGGCCTTCCCTGTCATTGCTCCTGTGGTATCTCTCTGCACAAGCCAGGAGGCTGTAACAGAGCTTGCATCTCTCATGTAAGAAGGAATTACATGGCAAGGAATGATACAGCCCAAGTCTTTGTCTAGCTTTCCCTCTGAAGTCCTGATGCTGGTTCCACAGTGCCACACACGTGAAAGGTCTGACAAGGAAATACCCAGACAAAAACCCATTCCATTTCACAAGTGGGCAAGTAGACCATTGCAGAGGTACTGGCTTGGAAGACACCAAATAACTTGTCTGAAAAAGCATTGCAATGTTGGGACACAACCCCCTGATATGTCCCCACCAGCTGGGAAAAGCAACTCTTCTAGGGACATGAGGTGCATGCAAAAAGGTGTTCAAACCTTTGGCTGTGACGTGGCCGGTGTTACAGGGTTGTGGGCAAATCTGTTCTTGTGCGATTGTAACTGAACAGGGTTGCTGGATTTGCATTTTTAACAAGACAAATACATGAGTTGAATAAAAAATTGAGACAGGAGGAGTGAGAAGCAGCTGCTGGGGCTGATGGCCACTGATCCTTTCCATGTGAGGGGGTAACCTTTGGTAACCCTGGCCCCATGTCATGTGACAGGGCCAGGAAATAAACCCTGGGCTCTTACCAGCACTCCTGTGTGTTACACCTTTATTGTAGTGATGACAGGTTGATGGCTACACTGAAAGGTTCTTTTCCTTTGGGGAGTCCTGTCCAATGTTCAGCTTTATCCGTCCATAAATGCTGTCTAAGTAGTGTAGGGTCACTGGGAAAGGTTCTCACTCCCCCTCCAACCCCCCCACCTAAAGGCTGTGGCTGGGAAAGGGGCTCCTTACCTGCCTGTCAAAATCCACTAACTCACTGTCACCATGGCTAGCTTTCTCCTCCCTGGAAGTGGAGAGAACTTATCTCAGTGGAAGCCTTTCAGAAGGATCCTCCTTCTGTCTCTCCCTCTCCCATCCCATTCCATCCCAACCCGGTGTACTAAAATATTAGTCAAACCCTGCATGCTTTCCTTGCGTCTCGGGAGAGAATATGGCAAAGATGCTCTATTTTAGATAACTGCTCTAGCAGACTGGAGAATACCATAGCAGTTCGTCTCCTTAACAGTTTCCCTCTCTATTTTCCTTTCTGACGATGACATTATTAAGGGATCTTAATATACTGCAGGGTTACTATAAACACAGAGCTGCTGCAGGGGTATTGGAAAAAAAAAAATTAAAATCAGGAGTTGACTGAAGAAATATATTAACTAGGAAGGCTGCTAATCACAGTTTGTGGGCTCACAACTTTTTGGGTGCTATTATTCTTTCTTTTATTCCACCCTTCACACTCCCTAGCTCTCTTTTAATTGCTACTCGTGGGAAAGGTAAGCTGACCGGTTTGATAATTCTCAGCACCACAACAAGTGGTAGGAACGAGTTTAAACTGGAGATCCTAAAAGCTTTCTCTTTGCATAAGATGAATTTATAGCTTGGAAACTAAATATTTGTTCAAAGAACTTTTGGAGGTGTTTGAGCACACGGGAGAGATGAAATGGCAGATTAAATATTCCATCTACATGTGATATGCATTGCTTTAAGTCCTATCTTAATTCTTCACCTGTTTTCTGAAATCCTTTGACAAACACAGGACATTTCACCTTGTCTATGTTATTTCGAGTGGCTTTCAGATTCATTTAATTATTTTGTGTTCCTGTGTGGAAGTATCCCGGGAGGGGAGCAAACTCCAGTCCCTAAGGGGAGCACTGCAGTCTGCAGGCGGGTTGATTCCTTCTTTGGCAGACATTTCCAATGTGCTGCTACTGAATACGGATGGGGCTTTGCCCAGGAAACCAGATCTGGCTCCAGTGGGCATGCAGATGCTCCAGGGATGAGTTCCATAGGAATGGCTATAAATAAAACAAGCAAGCAAGCGAATGGCGCTTCCCATCATAGCAATTCAATGGAGTTTCTCCAGTGGGAACAGGGTCTGGCAATTTTGGGTCTTCTCTGTGTTCAGTGCAGCATTTACTTCTGCATGACAAGCCATACGACACAGGCTTTATTGGAGCTATTTCCACGTCTGGGGGCTTTTTTACTGGTAATTCACTGAGCTATCATGAAACCGTGATCTACAGCTTACTCAACTAAAGCTTTTCGGTGCTGTAGTTCCTACAAACGGACCCATCTCGCTATGCATAAATCTGAAACTCTGCACAACCGTGCGGCAGAGCTCCCTCCCATACACACGCTTCCGTGCATACCCATATACATGCACACACACCCTCTGCTCTCTCTACTTACTAGCTGAAATATGGGAGAGGAGAGAGCACTTTTGTGCCGCTGATGATCTGACACTCTCCCACAGTCTCCTTTCCAAATAAATACACACATTTGTCTATAGTTTATTAGAACTAAAAAGTATTCCTTCCTTGTACTTCCAATAGAGAAGATTAAAATGGTACCAAATGTGAGCACTAGTGACTTTGGAAACGGGTTTCATTCTTTATGCCTTAAATGCCTAATCTTAATATTTTGAGGTGGCACACAAGCTGTGATCATAAAACGAGTTTTACTGGGAAGCCACATTTACTTCTTGTTTATCAGACTTATTTAAATTCATTCTGGGTAGGTTCCAAGCGCTGTGTTAGAGATTAAAGGCAACGGCGTACCCCAATTAGCAGCCAGCCCTTTCTAAGTAAAAATATTTCTGAGGAGCGAGATGAAAGTGGAATAATTTCTGTTCATTAACAGTAGAGAGCTGGGATGGGTTATTTTTCACTAAACGTCCATACCTTGATTTTAGCCTCTCAAGATTTAAAACGAGTGACCACGTAAAAGTGAAACCCAGTGTAAAAATACCCCTCCAGGAATCCTTTTCGATAGAGCACACGAGCTTTGCAGTAAAAAGCTTGCTGACTAGTAAAACGTCGGGGCTGTGCAGGACTCCAAACTCTCCAGCAGAAAAACTAGCTCTGGGGCACTAATCTCCCCGTCTTTCGTGCAAAACTTTTCAACTGAAGCCGCGGTGGAGGCCATAAAAACTTTTGCTTCCCTTTAACCGAGGCAGCAGAAAATTCACCCTGTTCTAGGGGGGACAGTCAGCTGCGGGGCTGAAAAGATCGCATTCAAAAGGACTTTACCGTCACTTTCCGAACATGACTCCTCTGTGCGAGTGTAAATCCTGCCTTGTGCACACACTGAGCGAGAGAATATTTCCCTTTGGAGTAATACGGAGTTTATCAACTAAAAAATGAGCAAATAAATCTCGAAACTTTATTTCGGGAAGCGTGTTTTATACCTGAAAGACTTGTTTTAATTTTCACGTTTTCACAGAGGCCTATAAATCTTACTTTGCACCCGCTTAACCTTC
The DNA here is from genome assembly GCA_013400335.1 of Eurystomus gularis. Lineage (NCBI taxonomy): Eukaryota > Metazoa > Chordata > Aves > Coraciiformes > Coraciidae > Eurystomus > Eurystomus gularis. The sequence goes on along the minus strand of VZZY01012049.1, from coordinate 36,129 downwards.
TGGAAGAAAGAAAAAAAAAAAACAAACCAACCAGGTAGCGCCGGGCGCAGCAGAGCAGGCGGGGGAACGCAGCCGGCCCAGCCCCGGCACGGCGGGGACCGGCCGAGCCCCGCGCTTGGCAAAGCTCTCCCGGGTGCTTCGGCCCCGGCAGTCCCGTCCCCACCCCGCGGTGAACCTCCGGCGCCTCCTGATAACTTTCTGATGAGCAGAGAGCGGGGGAAGGAGAGTTACCCCCCCAGGTTAAAGCCCCCCCCCCCCGAGAGAATCCCGACGGGGACCCCGATGACTGATTTATTTACCGTCATTGTTTTACTAGACAATGCTCGCTTCCCGAGAAACTTCGGGCGTCTGGGCTGCATATTGTTTGGAAATATCTTTGAAAATACCCCACCTGCCCCTCGTTTCGGCCCATCGTAACACCTCTTTGATTCGAAGGCGAGAAAGCTTAGATCCTGCCTCGCATTGAAGCCAGCGGAGAACCGTGGGAGGAGGGGACGGGAGGGGAGGAGGAAGGGAGAGGGGCAGCAGGGACGGGGTATCCGCTGGTCGGCATCAACC
>VZZY01012046.1:0-21313 GCA_013400335.1 Eurystomus gularis | reverse complement strand
GTTAACCCACAAAATGATTTTGTTATGTACACACCTCAGGCATGCAATAGAAAGACAGAAACAACTATTCATCACCTGACATGCAGCCTAATTAGTCTTAGTAATAATTAATTATTAACAATAAGTTATATTATAGATAATATAGAAATGTAATAATATATAAATATCACTAATAATTAATTAGTCTTCGTAATTAGTCTTTTTTTTTCCCTACCAAAAAAAAAGAGATACATTAGCATTTTCTGTGGGAAAACGATGATATGGGTAATCTTCCTGTCAGGAACATTAAATGAAACTATATAATGTAGGATCAAAAATAGCAGCTGCTTTTTGACTGAGTCATTATTGTGGAATGGCATGAGGCAGAGGTCCCAGTGATGAGGTAGCTCCACATCTCATGCTTTTGGTACCCCTGGGCCTACACTGGAAGCTTTCATTAGTTATTCTTATTTTCTACTCCTCCGCAGGGGGACCTGTGTCTCTGCTGGGCTGTGTAGTCCATAACATACTGTGCTGTATTCCTGTAGTTCAGTCACTGCCACCAATAACAGGATGCTCTACAATCACACAGCAATGTGCAGTCTCAAATATGGGATGCATAGAGTATGTGACCCATGGAGGATCAGAACTTAGGACAGTGCAGATGGATGCAGAGAAAAGACTTGATCTTTTCAAGTGGATATTTAAAAAAAAAAAGTCTGTAATAAGTTTTGTGTTTTAACTATTAATTGCCATTCAGAAAAAAAAACAGTATCAGACTATCCTACCATATGGAGATTTCATATTTGATCAACTGAAATTTGGGATAGAAAAGGAAAGAAAAATTAATACAAAGAAAAGTGTTTTTCTTCCTCCAGAAAAAGAAATCTGTATTCTTTGGGAGACCCTAATCTCTGTTTCTCTTAAGCACTTGCTAACCTCCTTTCTTCCCTATTTTCGTGTCTCGCCAGTGCACTCACGTGTTTGATCTATAGGCTAGTTTAAGAGATTCCAAGAGGAAACTAAGAAATGTCTTGCCTCGTTTTCCTCCTNTGCCTCATTTTCCTCCTGAACTTTCATTCCTGCCTCAGCAACTTCAGTCACTTGCACACAGCGCTCATACTTTTGTCTGAACCCAAGCAGCAAAGGGGATGACAGGAAAGTGGATAGGTTGGATTTTACCTTTTTCCAGAGAGATTTTTATTTTTTACAATAAATGGCTAATTTAATATTTTCAGTAAAATCCAGGTTGTCCGAGGGAATAAATATATGAAGTCTTATCCATGCACAACTGCAGGTCAGTCAACTATAGTGTTATCTTTCCCATGCTGCTTAGCTAGTGATTTTGACCTTGGTGTGAATGGATCATTCACTCAAGTGATGAGAATTAATTTAGTCTTCATAATAGCCCAGAGCTCAACCTTTTCAGAGCTGCAATTGTTTCAGTGATGCCAAATTATATGCAATCACTGAGTAATATGAACAGTGATCCACTGCTGTGTCTTTGGATGTAGGCCACCAAAATCATTCTTTTCATACTGATAGGAAACACAGGCTATAAATCCAGTCAGTGCTGTACATTGCAAAGTGTATAAGCTATGATACTGTGTAAACAGTATGTTGAGAGAAAGTGAAGTTTAAGGAATTTTTACCCCAGGTTTGGTTCTATAGCTGTTTTCTCCTTTGAGGGAACTCCTTGAGTTCCAGTCTAAGTGAGATCACCATAAAATTCTCTCAGATTCACAAACTTCTGTATGTCTGTTGTTACAGCTTAGGGAGAGAGGTGCAATGAACCTGTGTTCTAAACAAGGCAGATCACAGTGTATTTTACAAGATGGAGGGAGGTCTTTCGCAGTGTTACTCAAGCACTGAGTCTGGAGGTAGGACAGTCCAGGGTGCTGAGGTGCATCTTCTCTGCAGTTTTGGGTCTGTGTGTTTTGTATTTTGCCAGGAAGCAGGTTTGGCAAGGCAGGTCTTCAGAAGCAGCACTACAAAGTTTGTGGTGTTAATATTTCAGAATGGTTTGCATATAAATCACTTCTATATTATGTTAGAGAAAACAGTATTTACATTAGATAGAATATTGGCTAACACATTTAGAAGGAACTCTGTGCAACTTTCTAGCAAAACAATGATGGAAGCTGCAGCAGCATGCGGGGATAAACTACAGAATCAGTGGTTATTTGACCATTCAACACAAATGCTTTGGTGGCTTTGGTGGATATTGAGACTTGGTGATCTGAGGATGTTGAAATTTCCTTCAAGAATCTGGACAAATGGTTGGAAATAATCTGAAAAACAGCAGCCACGAGTAGGTATGTGAACGTGTTATACACAAAATGTCTAAAAATGATAATTTTAAGAGAAGACATAGGTCTTATAGTGTAAATCAAATGTTTGACACCTTAGTGGTTTACAAAATTTAAAAGCAAAATCTAGTGATCTCTAGAAGACATGACACTACTTGGCACTGTATCAATGTGCTAAGGATGTATGTGTTTAAAATCCTGTTTCTTGCATCAGTGCAAACTTTTCTCTGTTGGCAAAGGTGGGATTTTGCATGAATCAGCTTTGCAAATCAGGGCCTTAATATTTTTGGCAGGCTCTTACAGAAAGATTTGTCTTGCAATCATTTAATAAGAAGATTTGTGCTTACAGTTATTGTAGTAGTAAGTGGACTTTAGAGGGACTGTTCTGGTGTCCCCATGCACCTTCCTCTCCCCAACCCTCCAAAAAACCCCAACCAATACTCAGTTTTGTTCAGAAGCATCACTTTTTTTAATAAGATGTCTGGACACCTTGGAATAAATCTAATTCATAGTGACTGCCAATGGCTTCCAGGGCCATGAAAGCAGGCACTCTGGGACACCTTGTCAGTGTCACTATTCCCATCAGGATAGGGAATTACATAGGAGTCTGGTGAAGGAGGATGTTCAGGGATCCTGCTTTTCACATTCTTCTGAGACAAAGGAGACGTATCCAAGGCAGTCAGACCCCAAATAGGCTTCCCCAATGCCCCTCTGCATTTCCTGTAGTAAACAAGATGTGTATTGTGACTGTTTTGGAAGTCGTATTTAAAAGTAAACATGCAATGCTTTAAACATCTAGTAGCTTGTGTGTATTATCAGACTAGTATGTATCTGTTCTGAAATTAAGGTCTGGGCACCAGCTGAAAAGTGTATTTTTTTTATTAAGGAACCAAATTAAAATTGTAAGGAAACAACACCATTATTAGTTTGCAAAAGTTATTTGCTTTGATTAAAAGCACCAATAAATGTGTCTTGGTTCTATAACTGCTCCATTTAGCACTTGACATATAATAGGGTTGTTGGTTTTTTTTTCCCCACAGTGTAATATCTCCATTGAAATATAATTATTTTGCAGATTGCTCAACTGAATGCCCTTATAAACATGCTGTTAGGGGAACTCACCCCTGGTGATCATCAGAACATCATGACAATATGCACAATTGATGTACATGCAAGGGATGTTGTAGCCACGCTTATAGCACAGAAGGTAATTTGTTGCAGAGCAATTACACTAATGCATTTTTAAAAGCATAATATAAAGAATAATTTCATTTGTTGAAAAGATATTCGGGTGGCTTATGTATGGCAATGACAGAATATTTTGATTCAATCCATTTTTGTCCTTTCATATTTTTTGCTTTAGAGTTAGATAATTACATTTACCAGTTAAAGAATTACCATTTAAAAATATATGGATATTTTGTCCAAATGTTTAAAACATCCATTAAAAATGTATGCCATAACGTGACAGCAGGTTTCTCATTAATTTGCCTCTAATTACTGATCTGTTCACAATTAATATAGAACCTCACATTTATTGCAGATAGCTTGAAAGTTTAATACGTACAAAATATAAACCAGCCATTGTGTTATGTTTGTAGACAGCCTTTTATTTTTTTTTTATAAATAGGCTTTATTTCCCTATCAGTTAGGTGGAGTCTGTCCTGCTAACTCTCTGTGCCTGACTTGAGCACTGCCAAGGCCTGTTTATAGTAATTTGCTGCCCCATCTTCAGACCATGACCACTCAGACAGGAAGGAGGTGGTGAGGGACACCATGGAATGTCTGCTCTCTTATTGCACGGTTAGGTAGGTGAGCGATAGCTATTGTGCCTTCCACTTCTGTCCAAAACCTGCCGCAGGCAAGGGAAGGTGCTGACCTCCAAAGCAGGCATAGAGCCCCCAGTTTGAATGGGCAGCTTCATTCCAGAGTCAGTCACTTAGAGCTTTACTGTTTATTTGTAAGGAATAACAGGGGAGAAGATAAAAAACTGTGTGTATGAACTGTGTGTGTGTAGTGTATATCTATCCATCCATCCTCTATAGCCTGTCATCCTTCTACATGTTGCATTTTAACATGTTTACTCATAGTAAAATTCAGCTTTTGGCAACATGACTGCCAAGGGCAAGGATTGCCCCACTTTCTCCCCCATTCCAAACACCCTTCCAACCCCATGATGGTAAGGAGTTCAGTACAATAATGCTTTGCTTTTTTGTAAATCAGAATGTTGCTGTAGGCTGGAGACACAGTATTGAGGTTTCTCAGAAATCCAGTATTTACATAAATGACCTAAATAGTGCACGATGTAGTCCACAATAAACTCATAAAAGTGAAAATTGTTTTGCTTGAAAGAATAAGATATTAAAAAAGGCACTGTAAATTATTGTAGCATGCCATGAAACCTTTTCTTGTCCAGGACAATAGCCTCTTAGCCTTGTTAACTGGTATTCTGTAAAACTGTGGGGAAAAAAAAAAAACTAACCCAAAACCAACAAAAACCCCCTCAACACTCTTACAGTTGCTGAACAAAATCCATTCTACTGAGCATAATCACTTTGTTGTGGTGTGATGCATAATAGCAGTTGCATCGAAAATTTGCAGCAATTTAAAATATTCTTTTCACTGAAATTGTTTATCCACATTGCCAAAGCCTTTAAGGAAGTACTGATGTTTTTCATATTGTCAGGAGCAGCTGTTTCTATCTGCTGTGGCTGTCTAACCGCTAACTAGGCAGATGGCACACAGTAGCTGAGGTGTGTCTGTTGTATACAGGACCAACTTTTCTGGCTTATAGGAAGCACAGCTGCCATGCTATTATGATGGTGATGATCCTTATGTATTTCAGACATTGGAGGCCTCATATAGAGCTGCATGCTTTCAAGGGGTGATTAGGGTCTTTAGTATACTGAATAAGTACTTAAATAATCAAACTGACAAGCTGTGTGGAAATATGGAATCCCTATTAATTAGAATTTTGGGTAGGGATTGGTGGGGACTGTAAAAACCAAGTAAAATTATTTGTCACAGATACAACTATCTCTATATGTTATAGCATGTAAATGTCAGTAAGGAGTACTTCCAACAACTACTAGATACAAGTAGGTTTATGAATGAATAAATATGTTTTACATTGTTAACTCTGGTCAGCTATTTAAAGAACATGCTGGAGAAAATGCTAGACAGTTAAAATTAGAGAAGACAGATTTTTGCCTCATTTGGCAGAAGGTTGTTCCATAGGATATCAGAAACAGCAACATTTCTTTCCCCACGTCTCACTTGTAGTAATTAATACATTAATATCTACTTTTTTCTTCTAAATAACTACTTCCTTAACATTCTTGTGTACTGGGAAATAGCATAAGAGAGCTGGAGGGGGTAGTAAGGTGTGGCTGGGGCTTAAGGAAGCAATGAAAAGCTGACCAGATGCTGCATTTCCTGTTGATTTGAGGCGTTAGTTCATTAGACCACTAATCAAAGCCATGTGCTCTGCTAACAAACCATTTCATCCCCTGGGTGCTGGAGAACACACATGCTGTTTCCAACTAATTAGGACCTGCTCCAAGTCAATGAAAAGTCTCTTGTTGACATCCATAGGTGGTAAAAGAGGTTGCCTGAGAATGGGTGTCGTTGTTTGTGTCTTCATATAGCTCAGCTAAAAATATTTTAGCCAGAAACATGGAATCACTGTATCTTGTTAGTGTTTCTATCATGTTAATATCAGCTTGAAGAATTTGTGTTCCGTAACATATTGTGGCCTTGTTACTGAGTATAAAAAAAAAGTAATTAAGTGGGGGCACAATCAGGTGGTTGTGCATAGGTGTCTGTGTTTCAGAAGCCCCATTGCTAGCTTTAGTTGTCTAGGGAAAGAAGTCAAGCATAAACAAATATAACATTAAATTAGAATTGCAATTGTAAAACATGTTTGTTTCTTCATTACCTATGAAAAGTTTCCGGTGACCTTGAACAGGAAACTGTGGTGGGTGGTTTTTTAAAAATGCTAGTCCTCTGAATAGAGGATGCAGCATAATACAATACTATCAATCTCCAAATAGAGTTTCATAATTTTAGAAATAGTTACAAGAACAATAACTTCCTTGCACATGATAGAAACAGCTGATGAGAAAAGACAGGGAAGTTTGGTCACTTAGATTTCACCAAATGGGAAGAGATATGATCAATTATCTCTTAGTAAAGCTCTGAGATCAATGTGTCGGAGAGGTGTACAAGAACAAACAAAGGAGGATGACTCATGGAGTAGAAGGCAGAAAGATAGAGTATCTTGATCAGGAAAGGACAAAAGAAATAGCCTGATTCCTCAGAAGCCAATGGAGGCAGACCTGCAAGCAAAGTACAAGGTGAGCAGTTTACAGCAATAACAAGAAATACTGCAGGGTTAGAGGATCATGTGGAGATGGTCACAGAAGAAAGCAGAAGTACTGCAGTGCTAAGGGAAAAGGTTTTCAGAAAGTCAGAGATATCAGAAAGCACATGGAAGACAATCACAAAGGTGAAGAAGATGAAGATCAAGGGCGGAGAAGAGGACTAATGAGCCTGGGAGATTGAGAGCAAGCAAGGAGAACCACTGGTGCCTGCTAGTGTGGGAGATGAAAGAAGACAGATTGCTAAATAGGAGAAGGGATTTCTTCAAGCAGGTGAAAAATATCAGTGGGTAGGAAGTGAAATCTGCCTTGATTGAAGCTGGAAAAGTTGGTGGGGCAAAATGAAAACAGAGAAATAGGTGAGAGTTCTTCAAGAGCATTTAGATGTAGTAAGAAAAAGTTCCTACTTTATTACATTTGGAGGGAAAGCTGGCATATGCTGTTCCTGGGTAAGTTGGCTTTGAGGCTGGAGACTTGGGGAAACGGCACTATGGATGGAATTATGGAAACACATAATGAAAGAAGGTGTATGTGTGGTCAAATTTTCTCATGCAGCATCACAAAATGATACTGTTCTTTCCAAGCCCATGTCTGCTCTTCCTTCTCTAACTTTGGTTCATATTTGGTGATCACAACTGAATACAGAAACAGATTACACTTAAAACATTTTTGGTTTGTATGCACAAAATATTTTGTAATTCTGTTGATGATAGTTTGTGCCTTTTGGTGGATCTTCAGAGTAACTCTTACTCAGGTCAACTACAAAATGCTGAGGAAAAATACTGGTATGTGATGACATCTGTCTAAGGCTTTGATCTATACTCCTTCTTGTGCTATTTAAAACAGTGAGGCTACTTGTTCACGTGCTAAAGTGAGAAAATCGGAAGTCTGATAAAACTGAAATTTGGCTGATAGAGATTTCCCATCTTCTGACTTGAGATGCTCTGCCATTCTAACCAAGCAAAAAGATCTTACCTTCACATTAATTTATCTGCATATTCTCACCTTTACTAAAAATGTTATCCACCCTAATTACTGAGGGAAACACGATTCAGAGCATTCTCTCACCTATTCTGAAGTCAATATTTTTTAGTAGATTAGAACAAGGAGGCCTGATTTTTGATGGTTGTCCCTTTATGAAGTGATATGAAGCAACATCCTCCTGATAAAGTGGAATGCAGAGAGAAGGGGAAAGTCTCCAAGTGGATACAGAGCCATCAATGCAACAGTATCTCCTTCTCTGCCAGAGATAACAGTAATGGACCCTTTTTTTTTTTTTTAATCTTCTCTTGCTGAAGAGGTGGTATACCAGATGATCAGACACTTTATGCTCAGATACTTTGGTACTCTTTATCAGCAGTTTCTTAAACAAGCTCTCCATTTATTCCTGTTTCAGATTCTCTTGTCTTGTGGTGATAGACTGAAGAGAGTCATTTTCACTCATACCTGATTGAATAAAGCCCCTCGGGTAGTCTCTGCACTCACTTTGGGAGTTCAGAATTTTTAAAATGGAAACAAGATTTTGATATACCATCAGACCTTAAGTTGATATCAGTAGGAACCATGCTGCATTAGGGATACTTAGATTCTGGCCTCAAATTTGTGTTTATTATCATATGTTTCTCTTGTGTTAATATCAGCCTGAAGAGTTTATGTTCCATAAACTATTGTGGCCTTGTTACAGCGTAAAAAAAAAAAATAAAAAATGAACTAGAGGCACAATTGGGTTGATGTTATTAAAGAATGATGTCAGTTTTTCTCTGTGATCGTCCAAAATATTGAATCCTGAAAAACAAATGACAATTTTGAAGTGGTAAAGAATACTTATAGTGAATTTTTTCACATATGAATCTACATGCAGCTGAAATTCACTTTCTTTTTTTTGTTGTAATGAGGATGGGAAATGACTGCATATGTGCCAGTGCTCACCAGTTCTACAGGAAACACCTCATTTCGGTGACCCTCTCTTTTTCTTAAAGGCAGTATTAAAGAAAATGGCAGATAAAACCAGAAACAGACATGGTATTAATCACTGCATGACTAAGAGCTGAGTGTTCTGACTTGAACCTAGCAATAAGTGTTAGCCTATGTTCAGTCTTACACACCTAACTCTGCGAAACAGCAGAAAACAACCAACCAAACAAAGAGCAAAACAAAAACCAACAGCAAACAAAAAAAACCCCAAATCACACAACACACCCAACAAAAAACCCCTGCAAACTCAACCAGAGTTATTTCTCTTTTATTTGAGAAAGCCATCTATTTTGGCATGAAACCCACCCTAGGAGTGGCTGCTGTGCTTTCTGTGGGTTCAAACTGCCAGAGTGTGTAGGGCTTTTCCTCAGGAAAAGCCTTTTACTCTTCATGTTTCCTGCTGGGCCAGATGAGCCAGAAGATCAAAGGTGTCAGTTGCTTGCCCTTCCTCTAGTGATGCTTTGTCTTTCAGTAGTAATTTCTGCTTTGATTTTTTTTTTTCTTTTCATGGGTGGAACTTGCAAACACATAATAATATACTTAAGTGCTAGACTTCCAAAGAATATATATGTTATGCTATTTTGGCAGAGGCCATATTTTTCAGCTGATCAAAATAGTGTTCTGCAGAAATCTCTGAAATGTTGGCTGTGCTTATGTGAAGTCACTCTAACTAGAGTAATTCTAAAGAAAATGAACTGCATATCTGTTATTTCACTGGTGCCTGGCCAATCATAATTCTTACTCCAAATTCACCATCTAAAATAACAAACCATAGGAAAGAGTAGGCTGCAGCAGGTAAATGATTTATTTGGACTCATATATATAATTTTTGCCATTTTTTGCTGTTTCTCAAGCTAAGCAACCAGCAGAGTGAGATAGAAGCACACAGAATCCATGTGCTCTATATGTACAAATTTTTACAGTTTTCTCTTTTCTCTTGATTTTATTTATTCAGTATAACAAGAGCTATGTGAAGCCAATGAGGGCAGCATTCAGGAAATATGTGATTGGTATCCTTTGACGGTGAAGTCATAAAATCAGACTGTAGCAGTGCATTTTTGTCCATAAACCTGTCTTTTGAGATGAAAGAGTGCTATTCCACATTCATTAAAGAAACCTTCTTCACTTCCAAGTTACGCTGTGCTCTAAAATTTTGTCAAAGGTAAGATGACCATAATAGGTAGATATTTTCTTTCTTCAAATGCATTGTTTTATGTAACAGGCACTACTCTAGTAAGTTGATTATATTTTTTTTTTCCCTTTTAGAGTCAGTAAACTGGCCCTGCAAATACTTGACTATCTTGCTGAAATCTGCAGTCAGCAGGAAGTGAGAAAGAAAATGTATGGCCAGAATAACTCATAGGTATGCATTTTTCAAGAGCTGTGTGTTAGCTGGCATTTCTTGATTTTTATAAATCAGCTTGACGATATAGGTGGCTATGACCAGCTGTTCCGTAAGATCGCCTTTCCTCTTCCAATGTAGCTGGTATGATTTCAGTAATTATTTTGCTTTTTTTGTACTACTGAGTGTATGTAAAATTGCAGTAATTTAATCAGATGAACTATGAGTCCAAATCTATTAACATTCCACTGAAAACAAAGAAAAAATAGAGCAAAGAGACTATTGTTCTGCTTTATAGTACAAGTAAGAGAATTTTACCTTGTCAGTACTCTTCCTGTCTGTATTGGTAGGCTGAATTTTCTGGTGCTGGTCCACATTAAAGAACAGATACACAGCTATGGTTGATCTAATGCGGTGTTTGACCATTTGGCATTTTCCACTTTGTGAAAATTAGTATTTGGAAAGCATATATAAGTCTTCAGTAGTTAGCCATGCCATGTAACTTCGGTTCTGATTCATACTGGAGTGATAAAGACTGTTTCTGCAGGTATGTGAAACATATACCAAATCTCACTGTTTATCTGTGAGTCCTGCTGAAACATGAAAACAGAAATGACCAAGAACTGAGAGTGATCTCTGGTAACTATGTTTTCAGCCACTCTGAGTGAATAGACTACAAATTAATGTATTTGACTAAGATTGTGTAAAAATCTGGCAACCTGCTAGCAATTGGTGAATTGTTAAAAAGGATGGCAGTGTTGCAACCTGTGGCTATCTTGCACTGAAATGATACTGCTTTTGAAAGGAGACAAAGCATGAAGAAATTTCCACAAAATTTTCACTTGTATAATTTTTGAAATGAAATATTTTTGACAGTCTAATTTCCCTTAGCTGTAACATTACTTAGTTATCTAGCAGGAAGCATAGAATTCGGTGCGATCTGATGGCACAAAGAAACACAGGGAGAAACCTTTCCTGCTGAAGCTTATTTGCTAGCATTCATGCAGTATCCCTGGCTTTATGCCACTGATTTTTGTTCCACATTTCCTCAGATGAGTAGGCAAGGGCAAAAGGAGGAGTGCTTTATGCTCTAATGAATAGAGATAGGCAAGCTCTTTTGCTCAGGTCAGTGATAAAATCATATCCTACATACCTGAAGCTTTATGTCAGTTTAGAATAAGTGCACCTGGAAAGCATAGTCACACGTCCATGTACTTAGTTTTTCATTATCCGAACAGGAGAGGCTGTTGTCAACACAGTGCTGAATTCAGCTGAACCGGGTCCTTTTATCTGCTGGTGGTCTGGTCTCTGTATTAAAAATACTAATTTTTTTAATTGCACTTCTATTTATTTCATTGCTAGAATGACAATTGCAACACTTTCACATTTCTTAATTAACAAGAATTTATATCATATACAGAAGGCCTGGCTAAGCTGAATTTTGTAGTGATTACCAAACTGCATGTATCAGGCTGACTCTGTCTTAGTATCAGGAGCCTCTGGGAGAGCCATGGAATAGTTACCAAAGTAGTGNGGGAGTGAATGGGTGGGCGTGGTGTTCTTTAATATTGTAATATTTCCATAGAGTAAATAAGGTTTTATTTGAATATATTTAGTAATAAACTTGTTAGATACTCTTTCGGTCTCCGTGTCTGCTTGCGAGCTTGGTGGAGAGATGTCCCAATTTACCCTCAACCCTTCTCCCTTTGGGAGGTGGTCGGACCTCTGCGCGCCCGACCGCGACATACTGATTCAGAACAACCTATAGATCAGACCAAAGGGGCACTCTTCTGTCTTTACTGTCCTGGACCTGATTATTTATAGGAAGTTTAAAAATTTACATACAGGATAGGATTTCTCCAGTTGTGGAAAATGTTGTCATTGATGGTAATTGTGGAAGCTCTCTGCAGCATCCTGCAGGCATACAGTTTATATCATGAAGCATGCTCCTTATATGTTTATGACCTACCTAGAGCTGCTGCAAACATAGCATGCAGCCACAGAATGGGCTCCTGAGGATCTTCAGAGGCATGTAGAGAATGCTATGCAATGAAGATATGGCTATTACATATAATATATTGAAATATGCTAGACAAGTGGAACCAATCACAGGAGGGAACCATGACACACACAGCAGGTGAAACTAAAAGGCAAAAGGGAGATGTCTCATATAAACAAAAATAATTCAGAGATGAAAATGCTGGTAAAATTTATCACTGACCTTGCCCTAGAGACAGCCTTCCTTGCTTTAAATATAAAATCAGACTGAATAACATAAAATGTGTTGTTAGCAAAAAGTGTGGTGTTACGTACAATCCTGCCCTTGCCTTCTGATTTTTCTTTACATAATTAATTCAGGAATAGTCTGATTGATTAATTGTATGCTCTTAATTTATATATCCACTGCTGCTGCTGAGACTATGTATGTTGTATTACTGTAAGAAGGGAGTTGCATTACTTCTGAATCTAAGAATTCAATAATTGATTTTTTTATTTTACTGGGCTTGATATAAGTCATTGCAACATTAGAACTGCTTCAATAGATGAAGATTTACCTTGTTCTACTAATTGTTTTCATTTCAAAAACTCTTGAACAAAATTAAACAACCCTCTTGCTGGACTATTCTGTGTTTTTCTTAGCAGAGGAGATTAAAAGTAATTGTCATAAATTGTGATATATGAAGTCTCACATTTGTTAAATTAAAATGCAGATCTAGTTTAAGCAGAGAACATGTGGTCAGATATAAAAATAAGAGTGAATAATTTTATGGTAAAGCTGCTAGCCCTAGGAGTATACAAGAAGCATAAGACACCACTAAATGAAGTGAGATGAAGGCAGCAAGACCATGTTTTTTTCCTAGGCTCCCCAGCACAAGATAGACATGGACATATTGGAGCAAGTCCAGTGAAGGGCCAGTAGAGATGGCGAAGGGATTGGAGCAGCTGACATATGAGGAGAGGTTGAGAGAGCTGGGACTGTTCAGCCTTGAGAAGTGAAGGCTCAGAACAGGTCTTTTCAATGTGTATAAATTACCTAATCATAGGGAGAAAAGAAGATGGAGTCAGATTCTTCGCAGTGGTATCCAGTAACAGGATGACAGGCAATAAGCACAAACTGAAATAAAGGAAGCTGACCAGAGAGGTTGTAGAGTCCCCATCCTTGGAGTTATTCACAACCCAAATGGACACAGTTCTGAGCAGCCTGCTCTAATTGATCCACGTTGAGCAGGGGGTTCAAACTAGATATCTTCAGAAGTCTCTTCTAACCTCAGCTGTTCTATGATGCTATGCTTGTGTCTGTGATGTGTGAAGGTACTTCAGGTCTGAGGTGATGCCTTGCTCTTTATGAAAGTTCCAGGCATTGCGAGTCTGTTTAATTGTTGGACTAGATGATTTTAAGGGTCTTTTCCAAACTAAATAGTTCTATGCTTCTGTGGATCTGTGGGGGATAGCTTTCTCCTAAAGGCAGGGTACTTCCCAATCTCTCTCAAATAGCATGTTTTCAAAGTAAGTTAGTTCTTTAAAAGGCACAATGGAGCCCTTTTTTGAAGGTGCACTGCTTATCAACTCACAGTGAATTAGTAAGTATCCCTTTGTCTGTTATTAATCAGAAAAAATGCATCAAACCATTAGAGTTTTTCTGCTGACAGGCTTATCCTTCTAACATATGTAGCAACGCAAGTACCTATAATATTTTCTGAAATCTCTGTGAATCAAAAGAACTATATTTACAACACTCCACAAAAAAAGTCTGTCTTGGTATTCTGAACTCTCATCACTGCAGCTAGCTCTTTCATTTTTACTGTTGCTAGTTTGAAGTATAAAGGTTTATGCCAAACTGGAGTATAGGGATGCTTTTATGAATGCAGTTGCATTTCTGTAGATATGCTTTCTGTTGTGGTACTTCATGTTAAGACACTGCAGGATGGTGTTTGGCCAAAGAATAGAGTTAAGTCAGAAATAAAGTGATTTTTTTCAGGCTCACTCTTGTGTTATCCTAGGGCACAATAACCTTTTTCTGATTTTCAGGTGAGACTACTGAATTCAAAATGGCAGATTTTTATAGCAAATCCAGAAAAAAAGAGATTTTCCAGAAAATAGTAGAGCTCTTTTTTGATGGATATTGCAAACTCCTCTTCTCCCTGTTTTTTTCTGAATTATAACATTAGATCTTAAAGTAAAGCTACTACTAATAAGAAATAGGCAAAGGCTAGAGCTGAACATCAAGAACTAATATGAGGGCAGTTTGCTAGAAAGAGTTGAGACAAATAAGACTGTAAGTTCTAATGGCATATTCCATTGCAAAACAAATTTGAGAGAGCTGGGACTGTGCTAACTGTACTAAGAATTTGAGCTATGTGATACTGTCTGGGAGAAGCAAAATTTTTCTCCATTTAAAAAAAATCTGGTAAGTTTCTTCCCCCTTGAGTATCTGAAATATTTAGGTAAAGTGTGGCATATAGTACTAAAGCACTACTGTTTTATTAGAGGATTTTTTTCCAACTATTCAGAGAGACTTACCACAAATTTTCTTGTGTTTATATGCTTAATTCAGATTTTAATGCCTTTCTCTTTTTGTTGTATCTTTATTCTAGAAAAGTGCATAGGTTTCCTCCTTGGAAAACTGACTTAGTGTAAAATCAGTCTTTCATCCTTGTCAAATTCAGAGACATTTATGGCCTTTTAATCTAAGACAAGAAAATGTTTATTGATCTGTGAACTACTAATGGGGTTTTTTAAATCTTGTCTTTTTTATTGCTAGCATTAACAATTTGTTTCCTGTACATTTTTAAGTCAGAAAATGTCCAAGTTCAAAGACTACTATAAAACATCCCTACTGCTCACAGATATCTTGTTAATTAATTTGAGGTTTTCATTAAGCCACTGATGCTTTTGATTGATCTCTGGATTAGGCACAAATTCTCATAATCAACAACATAGCGGATGGTGGCAGTACAACTGTCACATGTTCATGTTTTCTTTCCACCCTGCAGAGCTTATACAATGGTGATTTCATACTTCTATGTGAAATAGTATTGATATCAGCCAAGCTGCAAATTTAAGGACACTTGTGAAAAAGTTAATCTGCCTCTACACATTGTATTATACCTCAATGGGTGCTGGAAGAAAAAAAATTAACTTTCTGGTAATGCTGCTGCTAGACAAGCATACTAAAGAATTTGGGGGGCAGGGCAGCATCCATTAGAAATGGACTATAGAGGATTCCCAGCATATTCAGTAGCAAGAATGTGAGAAATACTCTTGACATTGTACTTGAATGCCAGCAGCAGTAAGAGAGAAAGCAGGCAAGTCATTAGTGTACACTCCTGTATGAGCTCAGGTCTTGATTATCTCTTTCCAGTGCCTTCAGAGAGTAGAGGAAAGAAGGCTGCTAAAAGACCCGTCCTTTCTAAGGAAGCTGGGGTGCATAATTATATAGGTTTACCTGGCCTTTTCCAAAGGGACAAATGGCACCACTTCTCCAGTCCCTCTCCTTACTAGTCTTTCTGTTCTTCCCCTTTTCCTTAACTATCAATTTTTGTAAGTGCAACACTTTTCAAGTCCTTCCTGGCACAAAGAGTCAAGTGTGTCTGCTTGTGTGAGGGGACTCTGGGTCCCCCTTGCTTCCTAACACTGATAACTTCCTCACGTAGCTGTAGAGAGTGAGGAGATTCTGCTCAGTTTCTCCTTTCCATACAAAAATTCTTCTGGTATCAATGACACGCAGTGTTCAATCCTACCAGGCTGTACTTGGTTCAAGCTTTGTGCCACATTTTTCACCTGAATGCTCAGGGCCAAATTCAGAGCAAATATAATCAGATGCATCTCCTTACTAAATCAAGCTGTCATGCTCACTGTAAGTTTGATTCTGACATAAGGCCATTGGCCTTATGACTGCATTAGTGAGAGTTTCCCATGCATATGGCATTGCCTGGTGCTGAGATGAGAACATCATGTCAGACATGTTTAATCATAACAGTGTTTATTCCTTTTACTTGGAATATACCCCCTTCATGACAAATGTATGTAAATGTTGTGATAAAAATAGCATTTGAGAAGATAGTTGGGTATGTTTCATTTTATTAACACGTTAGTCACTTACTCTGCCCAAAATAATATGTGAATAATAGATACATATAAGATTACCATAATTTTTCAGTCAACATTTGTTCTGTGAGGTTTTTGATTACATTATTTTAATTAAGCAATAAGATATGACAAGCACGGGATTTCATGGTGAGTATAACACTCCTCACAAGATATTACAGAGTGTGCGGCTGAAAGCTGAATGATTGTAACCATTCAAAATGTGCATTAATAATCACTCTAGACTGACTAGAGTGCCCTTAGGTTTCTTTAATGAAATATATATTATTGAATAAGGGAAGCATTTACTGGTCATTGTCATCAGGGCCAAGACTTTGCTCTCGGCCAGTGAGAAAGCTATTTGTGTTCTAAAACCTTCTGTGCTGTCTTTGGAATTAGTTTGCTCATGACAGCAGTGTAACTTTTAAATATATTCAGGGCACATCATAATGTCCTCTCTGGAATCACATAATGTAGTGGTGTCACAAGTCAGAAATAATGAAGATAAAGGAGATTATGGACTCAAAGTACATACTTTCTAAATAACGCTCTCCAGTCAGAGATCGGGAAAGTGAAAATGTTCCATTTCTTTGCATCTGTCCACTGGAAAAAAAACCAAGAAAAAAACCAAAACACTCTCCCTTCCCCCCCAAACTAGAAATGCTTTGTTTATATATTATTTTGTATCTGACTGCATCAGTCTTAAGATTTAAAATAATAAAGTGCTGGAGATAACAAATGTATTTTTCTTTCAAANNNNTTCAAACAGTCTTTACATGTTTCTTTTGCACTTTATAGATACAAATTAACTTGGATTTCTGTGACCAGAGTCTCATATTAAATGTCTGTTGTGATTGTGTTCCTGAAATTGAACGACTGAAGTAAACCTGGAGCTTACATAGCTGTGTTGGGTTTTGATATTACGTTGTGGATATATAATTGGGAAAGAAGAGATTATAATTTCTGGACCTGGATATGAGCATATCACTGTCATAGCTCTGCTGAATCCTCACTGTTTCATAAAATACCTCATTTTTGTTGCTGTTCACTGTGTGGTTACCTAGTCCTATCTATTTGTGATTATCATTTAAAATTTTACTTGAGTGCCAGTAAAAGCAAACACAACTAGGAGAAGGACTAAAATATTAGAGAGCTGGCTTGGTTTGTTGTTTTGTTTTGTTGGTTTTTTTTTTTTCAATTTTAGAATGTATAATGTCTCCAGATATGGCATGCAATATGGGACAAAGGGAGGGACCGAAACTGAATCTCAAGGCCAAGTCCTTTGAGAGATTGAAATCTCCTGTCTAGATGTAGGTGGACAGGAAAGAAGAAAGTGGTTATTCTCAAAATCCAAATATGTATGTTTCAAGTGATAAAAAACTTCAGAAGAATTACTGGTTTCATCAATCTTATGCCATGCATTGGCATCTAAATCTTAAGAGTCTTGTTTGCAGGAAACTAAATTTTGAACTGTTTGTTTCTTCTATTAACCTTAGTAGTGAGTGTGAATGTGAATTTACTGTTTTTACATACGTAAATGTAATATGAGTGTAATGAAATAGGGTTAAAAAGTGTCATGAGATTTGATAAGCATTCATGCATTTTATCTGACTTGGGGCATTGAATCCATGGAAACATTGGCTTTTACACATCATTTTCTCATTCACAAAATTAAGTAATTACATCCTGGGAGAAATGCACTGGCATTGAATATACAGTATCCAGACTATGTCACTACAGGTAGCAGATTGAGTTTAACTAGCCATATGGATTGTAATTGTCTAAGTATGATTAATTCATAATGTTTGTTAATTTTATGCTTTATATTATGGTTTGTTATTATAATGTCAGTCTTTTCTCTCTTTCTTTGTTTCTTTTTAATCTAGGTTTTGATGAAGGCCCTCAAGGGATTTTAATCTTACTATGATACTAACTAATGATGTCCTTATATTCCTGGGTCACATCAATAGCTTGTTCCCCTTGCTGGAAGTTTCACAGGAAAGGATTCTGAAGTTAGAACAGATGGTGTGTCAGTCCATTGCAGAACTCTGTTTGCAGCCTGAGGAGAACTTTATATAGAAGGTGGAAATAATGGTTTTCTGCTTAGCTTATTGTAAATTCTAAATGAGGTGATTGAAGACTGTAATGATCACTGTTTTTTGATGCCTATGAGTTTCAACATCTGGCTAATGCCTTTAGCTGTAACAGTAAGAAAAGGCACTATAGGTTCTTCTGCTTCTGTCTCTTAAATAGATTATAGTGTGTATATATATGTTTGTACGTACACACATGAATACATGGTTGATATATGCATATGAAAGTATATATATACTTTATATATGTATACCAATGTCTATATTAGTACCTGCTTTGCTCAATAGTGAAGGGGAATAATACGTAATAGTATAACATATTTCATGCCAGCACTGGGCTTTTTTTTTTCATTACCTGAACTTGATTTCTACTTTAACAATTCAAGCTATTTTAAATTGTCTTTTTTCTACTTTTCCCTACAGACCCAAAGTAAATTAGCAAATGTGGCTTTGTTTCTCATATAGGGTCCAAGAAGGAAGCACTAGTGAGACTGACAAACCTGGCATTTTTAAGGGAGGCTGAAGACTACCTCCTTCATAATGATGGACCTCATTACACTGTCTCTTGTCATACTTGACTTTTTAGCAGGTAATTCACTAAATCACCAAAGTCACTAGTGTGTTCTGTCCCTGTACTATAATTGACTTGATGGAGTACTGTTGATGGGACTCGTGATGGAAAAACAAGACTTTCACAGAGAATTTAAAAACTGATTTCTCTACTTAAATTGGTTTTTTGTTTGGTTGTACTTTAATCTAGATAATGGCAACAGTTTAGGAAGCTTCATTTTAGAAATCCAGATGGTATTGTCTGAACTTTTTCAGCAGCTTGGCCTGGTATTATTGAAAATGCCAAAATCTCTAACAGCATTACACTTTTCTTGTTTTGTTTTGGTTTTGGTTGTTTTGGTTTGGGTTTTTGCTGTTTTTCAACAGTCTAGCTATATTCAAAAACCATGGAAACACATACTGAACTTTTGGCACATGCTTTGAATGCTTTCATTTCAGTGGAACCTTAACCACAGGCTTAAAATTTTATGCTGAACTTGGACCCAAACACCTAATATAGCAGTCAAACAAAATACTGCAGTCTGATGGTCACTATTTAACTTTGGCATGGATTTTTTCCCCTGAAGAATGATTGCGACATGTACAGAAAAGGATTGACAAACATAGAAAGCATTTGAAATAACTATGTAGGAAGTTAAAAAACTTATTTTTCTGTATTTCTAAATTTTCTTCAAATAGGCAGTGTATTTGTAATTAATGCTACCTAACTTCAGCCGTGACAGGCTTTAAGAATCTATGTAAGTGATTTATATGATGAGATGGAACAGGAGGATGCTGATAGTAGCTTGGGGTTCAAAGGACAATGCTGTCCACAAATGAAAAGATCGATATAACTACTGTGATTCCCATTAGTGGCAGATTTTTGTCATTTTTTTTAAATGGTGTGTGTTGCATGTCATTTTCCTGTACACATGTACACTCATGGCTTTAATTTCTCTATAACCAGGTTTTATATTGGACTAATACTTACCTTTCTCCTATATTCCTCACAGATGCAGTGAAATTCATAGCAACACCGACAAAGTGATGTTTGAGACATTAAATTCCTTTGCAGGGAAACAGTAAAAGTGCCATAAAATGCCCATTCATTGGTAAAATGAAAACAATACCAATTCTAACATGTTAATCTCCCTAAACAGACTTTCATGTGAGATGCATGTATTGCTGTAGTGATCACCAAGACACCTGAAGTATAAATCAGTACACAGTAAAGTATCTGTGGCTTGGTGAGTGGTCTTTCTGTTCCACATCTGACTACGGTGTTGGCTAGGCATGCCTCTGTGCCTTCCCCAGACATCACTGTTTTTTCTCACATGGTGACTGCAATAACTGAGATAATTAGCAGAGTTGCTAACACCTCCAATTACTGTATATTGGACTCAGAGAATCTGAAGTAGTTGGCAAATTGGACTTGGCTACCTGAGCTTCTCAATGGGATGGAAAGTAATCAAAGAGGATGTCAGAAGTACTGGAGGAGGGATGGCTAGTGATACAAATATGAATAAAACAGCAGCCAGTGCTGTTGTGAGTAGCTAGACCAGCTGATCATTTATTTGCTACACAGTTTTCAAAAATTTACTGAAATTTAGAACAAGCTCATCCTAGGCTTGAATTATCCTGGGATCTGATCATCCAGTAACTGACTGCCAGATGGGGAGAGAGAAGAAAATAGCAATTTATGGCATGGTAAGCCCCTTATTAGGTTTTTCATACTCTTTGCCCTTTTTCCTGTTTCCCCTAACTCTTTCTTTACTTTTGTACCACTGTTTCATGACATCTGAAGGGCTAATTGGCCTGCTCCGCACCAGACATACAGCTCACCCTTCTGCCTGCAATCTTTAACTTGCTTATTCATGCTGCCAGTTGTGGAAACTCTGAGCTATTTTTTATTTTTCAGGTACTTCCTGAGAAAAATGGAGATGCATTTAATGATTGGTTTTGCGCATTTTCATCTGGCCTAGGATCAGAGACTCTATGATTCAACGGAGGTCCATGGCAAGCTGGTGTCCATAGGGTATTAATCAGTTCTGGTAAGCCAGATCTTACACTATGCTTGCAGAGACTCTGCTGCATAAGCTTACTACGCTGAGTGCTATCAACATACATGGCTATACTATATTTTAAGATCATAGCATTTTATTGGAATTGCAGTGGTGATGTCAGGAAGATATAGCATTAGGGTGCTTCAGGTCTGCATTTCTTTCCATGTGTTTAGAACACATCTAGATTCCTTTTTAGCTCTTAGATAAATCCCAAGTGATCTATATAAAAAGAGCATTGCTGCAAAGAGCAGGGTAGGGCAGTAACAGCTTTGAGGGGACTGTGCACACTTCATGATAATCATGTAAATTAGAAACATCTGAAAATGTTGTGTCAACACCAACCCAACCTTGTCTAGATGAATAAAGCAGCCGTTTGAGAATTTCCACTTCTGTATGTCAGTCAGCTCTTTCTAAAGTAGCTTAGCTTAAACCTCTGGGAAAGAGACAACCCTTCTTTGTACATATTCCTTCTTCTCCCTTAAAGGAAATCTCCAGAATAATCTGGGGTGGGTGGGGGATGGATGGGGAAATCTTTTTT
>VZZY01012044.1:0-74894 GCA_013400335.1 Eurystomus gularis | reverse complement strand
CAGCAGCTGTTCAGAGACCCACTTCTAATGGGCTGCATTATTTGCTAATGTAGACACAGCCAATACATGACATTAGCAAAAGGACTAGCAGTTACTTTCATAGTTGTTCTCCCTACGTGGCTGCTGGGTGACATAGAGAGTTAATGGACAGAGATTGCTGTTCTACTGCCAGATTCTCATTTTGTTGTTGCCCTGTGGGACATTGTCTCTTCTATTTCTTACAGAGGGCAAAGTTTACAACTCAGTAGTTTATTTTTCCTAGCTCCTATAATACAAAGAGGAAACAACCTGGAATGGAGTAATTCCAGCTGCAGAGGAGATGGCTTTATATATTTGGTATAATTTCCATGTTCATTCCTTGCCCTGAAGATCCTGCCATTCCCATTAGCAACAGATAGTGGTCTTGTTTCAGATAAACAGTGATAATCACTACAGTAATTCTGATAAGCAATTATTTCTTTTTGCCCTTAACCAGTAAAGAATTTCATTTTAGAAGGCACATTGCTCTACTAGCACTTGAAAGATTGTTAACCAGAATCTCAATTTTTAGAGTATAGACCTCCCAGGAACATATTAATTTTTAAAGATACTCAGATCTTACAGTAAAGCACATTGCAATTTTGTTAGATCAGTGCTTTAAAGTCTGAGTTTTTAAGGTAGTGCCACAGAGGGATAAATGGATCTTTAAAAACACGAACCTCTCAAAGTATTTCCTGTATGTGTCTCATATTTACAAAATGTTAAATGCAGCACACCAAGTCATCTCTAGAAAGTATTTAACCATTCATTCAGGTGAAATAACCTCCTGAGAAGAGTTTCATCCCAATTTACATACCAGCAAAATGTAGAAATCACTGACAGCTTTGTAACAGTTTTACAAGGAGCCAAATTGGATGCATAACCTTTAGACAGAAGTTGAATTCAGTCACTGTGCCTGTTTTCTATCTACCTTTCTCTGGAGCTGTTCTGGTTTATGTCATATTTTTGTTGTCTAAGTATTTCTTCTTCCAAATCCCCGTCCTATTCTGTATAGCAGGCCTGGAGTATGCACCAGAGACTGTTGACTAATGTGGATTTGTTGCCAATGGCTGTAAGGAAAGTGAAAGTGCAAAGCAGCAGGAGTGATAAAGGAAAAAAAACACCAGGCAGATGCTCTTGTGTTTCACAAAGCAGAAAGAATGTTTTCTATCTGCAGTAGTAGCACCGAACAGTGACAGAGCACCAACAGAGAGCTGTGACATGTTTGAGGGAAGAAGGAAATTATGCATTAAATTACAAGGGCATAGAAGTGCACAGGACATGAGGATTTGATTATTTCTCCAATTTACAAGTTTGGGATGGATATAAAGTGAGAGCTGATTGTTTGTCTGACAGCTATAGACTCCCATCAACAGAAGAAACTCTAAACAGGTCAATTCAGGGGTGTGAATCCCAGCAAAAAAAAAATGCCTAGTTCTCTGTGAGCAAGTATGGTGGTCTGTCACAGCAGTGACTTCCCTGGGTGCTACATGTCCCTCTAAATGGAACTGCTATCAGGGATAAGCTGCAGTGAAATGGATTTGAAGGTGCCTTTTTCTTGGAGACAGCACAGGCTGTGTTTCAGTCTGCAGACTCCCTGAGGAAGCTATAAAAAACATCCTTTCAACAGGTTTGCAGCAAGGCTACAGCTAATTAAACAACTGCAGGTGATGAAACACTGGTCCTGCAGTGCAGACAACAGCTTTATGACTATGAGTGCATGGAAAGCCTAATTCAAGCCAGTCCTGTACTTCCTGGCCTTGGCCTCCCAGCATCCTGCAGACCAACATTTCTCCAAGAGGCCTGAGGAAACTGCCCAGTCCTGGGAATTTGTAATGTGTGTGTGGTACAAAACCCTTCACAGATGCAGGATGGGCAAGGCTTGGTGCACAGGCTGGCTCTTGGCCCTCTGCAGAGGCAGCACTCATTTGACTTTATCAGAATAGATTTTCTGTGGATCTCAGGAGATGCTGCCTGAACAAGCTCTCACTGGCTGAGGCATGCAAACAGCAAGTTTCCCTTCTCAAAAGAAGACACTGTACAGGCTCAGGTAACTGAATTAACCGTGATTACACAGCAATCCTTCATTAGTCCCAGTTTCTTATTGATATTTAGTTCTTCTTTATCCATGTAAAGCATGTTGTGGGTTCCTTTACGCAAACACTGAAAAAACTGATTTTGTTAATGAATGCTAATGTCACACTGTGCATTGTAAATCACAGGCAGTGCTATTGAGACTTGACACAACGATCCAAAAGCATGAAAGGTTCCTGATTAATTGCTTTGCACCTTGGCTCATATGGCGGTAATGCTGTTAGGTGATATGTCAACTTCCCGAAGGAACATTTTCTAGAAGAAATCACAGTTCTCAAGCATATAAAGCATATTTTTATCGGAGAGATTTAGCTGGAGTTGCCACTTCCCTGCGTTCTTTCCTTTGATAAGTATAATCTGTTTCCCCGTTCATTTCAGCTAGAGCTCATTTTAAAATCCAAATACTTTGAAGGGAGGCTCAGCATGACAGAATGGAAATAAACTTCCCTGGCAAGCACAGCCCCCTCCTACCACCCACAAATTATGTTTTGGGGTTTTTTTTTCCTCCTTCAATTAAAGAAAAATGTTAAATCGTAATTTAACATGTAAAGAGCTGTGGAAATTATAGAACGAGGATACATGGCAAACATTTGAGCATGAAGTGAAAATGGAAGCTCAGACTCTTGAGACCACACAGAAGGTAGAAAGGAAAGCAGAGTAACTTGTGTTTTCATGCAGGGAAGTATAAAAACCTCATCAGGATTCATAGCACCAGGCTAAGGAAAGGTGATACAGCCCAAGAACAACCTGTACTCAGTGGAAGCTGAGCCGGGAGCTGGTTTGGGTGTGGTGCTCATAGTCTATTCCCCCTTGTCATTCTGCCATTTATCTTAGTATTTTCACCCTGCCCTCATGTATCTCCATGAGTCTGAAGGCTGCACAAATTTACTGTGCCAGATTTTCCCCCCAAGGTAACTCGATGAATGACGTAGTTATCATGTGGATGGACCTGACTCACTATCCATCTGCTTCCTTATGAGATTGAACTACTGGATGATCTGAAATCTGAGGTGGGAAATAATGAATTTAAAGGATTACAATTTTGAGAGCAGAGAAAAGAATTCCAGCCATTTTTATGGCTGAATTTGCACCTCAATCCTGTAATTTTCCCTACTTTGTTTCAGTATTTTTCTGGTGTAACAAATATGATGTGTCAGAGCAACAACCTATGTCATGTCAGCAGCTGTGCATCCAAAATCAGCTTATGATTACATTCAATAATGTACTACAGGTACCTTGCCTATTATAAATAATTAAACTGTTAGGAACTAGATTTTCCGGTTTACAAAGGATTCTGTGTGAATTTTTCCAAATCGACCAAAACCAATATTGAAACATTCACAGCTTCAAATACAAAGTCCTTCAAAAATTAGGTAAATTTCAAGTTCATCAAAAGCTTTTTTTCTCATTTCTGATTTTAATTTCTAATTTCTTACAGTCATTCAAAATTGGAAAAATCAAAATACCGTACACTCAAAAATCTGAAATGGAAACTTCAAACTGGAACATTCTACTGCAGTTTTCTTTCAAAGAGAGTCAAGAAAGAGAACATGTCTGCAGAAATGCAGGTGACGGAAAACATTTTTAGAACAAGGAAGAGCTCCATCACAGGAAACATCTAACTAGCGCAATAAAAAAGCTCTTTAGTTTGAAATCTGTTCCTCTGGAACATAACAGAAGTGTTCAAAGGCTCTGAGAAACAAAAAATTTACCCCTGTCCTGCAGATTCAGTCACTGTGTTCAACCTTCCTCTTTTAGGATGCTAAACTAAGGAAAAAGGGTTTTGTTCCTGCTGCTAATTCTCCTTCTCGAAGCTCAGGATAGTCCTCACTCTAAAACCATGATAACTTTTCTCCCTTCTTTCCCCTGCAGGTTTCTCTCAGTAGATAAAAAGCACCCTCTGTATAGAGCATCCTTTGCAGGGAAGGGCTGTTTTGTGGCTAATCTCACAAATGTCTGGCTTGCATGATTCAGGACTGATCAGTAGTAGACATGAACATTTTAAAAGCTCAGCTCTCCCTGTGACATGCTCCCTAACATCCCTTTTAGAGGTAGACACTAACTCTAGGCAGCACTCAAAGCTAGTAGTGGTAAAGGCACCTCTATCCCAAAAGGTCGTTTTGATTCCTCTCATTGTCTCTACCCTCTGGAGTGGACCAAAGGGAACCTTTTTAAACTTTGTGTCTGAGCTGCAATGACAGATGCAATGACGGTAAGGGGGAAAACATGCAGAGCTGCATTACAAACCAATTCATCAGAAAATAGAGCACGCCTGCCTTACAAATTTGCCTGCAGCTCTTGTCTGCTGTGTTATTTTTAAACTGCCTGCAGGTTGCAGACTTTTCAATGGTCCTTCTACCGAAGTACACAGAGGATTTAGCAAAGCACAACTTCCATTACTGTGAATTTCAGTTACCAGAATTCCCAGCACATTAAAATTCATCATCTTTCATCTTCCCATAAACTTATTGCTGCAATTTGTTTATTCACGAGAGGGCATCCCATGTGTCATAAAGCCTCTCTCTGTGGCAAGGTCAGTTTAACTCCTCTCTGCATTCCTGATGTTCCCCATCGCCATACGTCAGCCTGCGGAGTGAAGTCTGCAGTTGCTATCATCAGCAATGCAGGCATCAAGCTACAGACTCATTGGGTCTTCATGAAAAACCCAAGAAGATTGACCCAAATGGCTGAACCCAATGCTCAATTTCACAACACTTATCTCACAGACATTATTATCTCGGCACCAAAATCATCTGCTACACAAATGAAGGCTATGTGCAGGAATAGGGCACTCTTCCGTCACACATCCAGGACACAAACTTCACAGTACTCCCAGCAAATCTGCCTCACTTTTGTGGGAGGCTGGATGAGACAGAGTCAGGACTTTGCGTCTGTAAATGGGAGAGCTTCTATGTGCAGAAAAACTTCATGATCCACGCACAATTCCCATAGAGGAGGGACTAACAGGAAGAGTACTCTCTTTATGTCACCATAATATTTAAAAGAAGAAAGCAATGGGGCATTTTTCAGATACACTGATCACCACAACGCTGCTGATGTAAACAAAAGCTGCAGATGCTCAGACTTTCTGAGAGGTCAGACCCTGCAGGCAAGTGTAATGAATATTATGGTTTGCTTCCTTCTTCTCTGTTGCCTGGTTTACTCTGCAGCCAAGAGCAGTACTGCAGAGCAATGTCCATCAGGTCAGAATCTCTCCCCTCATCTACTTTGGCATCTCTCAGATATCAAACCATTCACACTTTGACCACTGTTAGGAGCTCTAGAAATTACCCCAGCTAGCAGTGTAAGGAGCACTTGCCCAGCTTCATCAGCAGGGGCACGGCCACATTCATTTACACCCCTTTGACCCACACAAAGCAGATGACAACTGTGTGATATATGAGGAGTTTGTTTTGGATCTGGAGCTCCAGCACAGAAGCCGTGAAGCAGGGACTTGAAAGTCATTTCAATAAAAGCTTCAGTTAGAGTAAAATCCTATGGCCCCACAGGGCTGCTGACTGTCTCCTTCTGGGGCAGGGTGGGACCAATCGGTCTGTCTCAGCAGGGATGGCCAAGCAAAGCCTGGCCTCCCTGTGTTGGGCAGGGTTTGGTTACTGTGCTGTGGGTTAAGCCTGGGCTTACTTGACCCTGTATAACGACAGTCCCTCATCCTTCTCCATTACACAGCTACTTAAGCTGTCACTCCTTTCTCCCTGCTTATTTGGAGAGTCTTGATTTGGCTCTTGGCTGTTTATATTTCGCAGGCATCCTCTATGTAATTGCATGGCCCGGCCCCAGGCTGCCAGGCTCTGGGAGGAATAACCGCATTATTCCACAGAAGAGTTAGCATAATTAAAATATTGACTGCAGATTAAAAAAATGTGCTGAATATTTCACAGAGTGGTTGGAGGGTTGGCAAGCTTTGGCAGCTTGTTGGCTGTAGGAACTGGCTGATATTTAGGTGCGCCTTCTCCTTCAGTATTCATTGCTGTACGTGGGAACTGCTTTTTGTGCTGTCAACTTCTTATCTCCTGAGCAGCCAACCCACAACCAAGAAAAATGAACTGACGGGAAAGGAGGAGCTCCAAGGGCTTTCTTGTGATTCTTATTGCCAGTGAGACCATTTCCCTGTTATTTATGACTTCAGGACATCTGTCTTACTGTGTCTCTATCTATTTTTATTTGTGTCCATCTCTCCAAATGCACCGTGTAGGAACTGCATATGGTGAGAATGTACCAGGTGATAAAATCATTTGCTTAAGAACTGTCTGTACCATATGAGAAGCATTAATGGAGTTAAAAAGCCCACAAAACCCTCCACTGGAACATTTGTTTTAGCTACTACTTCTTCTTTTAAATTTGATTTCTCTCTGTATTTCATCTGTAACCAAAGCCCAAGGCATAAAATCCTCACATTTCCACCATACAAGGGTGCAGAAAGGGTTGGAAGAAACCCAGCTGACAGGACTAGTAGAAACTACAGAAGCACTGATCACTACAGGGCACTTAGTGCCTTTGCGGTATCTCCCCATTTGCTTTCTTAGGGGAATAACGGGGATAATAAACCTTGCTAGAGAAACACAGACTTGGGTTTGAATGACTTCCTCGTTCTCCCTGCATCCCCTGCTATCTGGCAAAAAAAAGGTAAAATGATCTCATGCTACCAGTGTTAAACAAAACATGTGGATGATGCCTAAACCACTTTGCAGACACTTACATCCTGAATAAAATGCAGTAGGATCAGCAACTTGCCAAGCTACTGCTTTAAATCAGCTTCTAATTTAATCTTCACTTACATGCTTGAGAAATTCCTGGAATGGTAGGACGTGTTTGAGCAGCAGTGCAGTCTCACAAGCAAGGACCAAGACAGTTGAGCTGAGGCTGTCCTACTCCACTGTAGCTTCCAGTGACAAGGGTCTGATTTACAGCCTGATCTACAGCTCTTTTGAGATGAGCTAATTTTGTGAACATTTCCATTCCCACTCAAGGGATGTCACAAGAAAGGGCTAAATGCTATTTTCTGAGGCTTCTATTACAGCTTTAAAGTAATCATAATAGCAAATTAATAGCAGATCTACTCTGCCACTTTCCATTCTCTGTAATGAAGAGTAGCTCTGCTTCTTCAAAGCTTATTTCTGTGATACTTCTCATTTTTTAATATATAGTTAGGCAAAGAGCATGGTATCTTGGCACTCCAGCTGTGGTCGGTAGGCCACTGCCCCCCTTCTCTGCTAGGCTCATTGCTTGTTCCTGCTCTCATCATCAACCTCCAAACTGTAAATCATAAATGTCACCTTGAGTAGACACCATTCTTTCAAAGGCAAACGTATATTTTTATGTACATTTTAAATCTCTTCTAAATTAAACCCCAAGATAAATTCTGTGGAATGAGACACAAGACACTCTAAATTCAGTATATGAAAAGATAGATTTGCTGGGCATGCACGATGGGGGGAGCGGGATTGTTACAGCATTTTCTCTGTTCTGATAGTTCACGTGGCCAAGTTTTGGTTTGTCTGTACTGAATGATTCATCTCTATTACCAGTATTTTCAAAATTAAATGGAAGAGGAGGAATGTGTTCATTCCCCTGCTGTGTTTAATAATCTTCCAAAAATTGTTTCCTGTTTACTTGGAAATCCCCACCTCCATGCTGTGATTTAAACATTTTCACCCTGTTAACTCAAAAACAAAGCCTGGAAGAAGCTGCATAGTTTTTCTCTTGCAGTCATAAAGCCACTTTTGATAAATGTTGTTGTTCCAGAGAGAAATTACTTGGAAATGTACATATGTTCATAGCTCCACATTGCTCTTTTAAATCATAACTGATTGTTGAGAAAAAATAAAAATGGTCATTCAGTTTTTATTCATGTAACTTGTCTGATGACTGATGGCAGCTTCCCTTTTAACAACCACTGTACTGGTGCTCAAATACAAATCTCAGTAAAGACATCAATGACCCCATTTATGGAACTGTGCTACTTCCATGGTACTGGCTGGCACACACAATTGTGAATAGTCAGTATGTATTGTTTCATTCAAGCAAAACTCACAGTGTATTTTCAAGACAAAATATTAAAAATACCAAAATTGCTTTTCCAGCTGAAACTTTATCTCTGAATTCCTGTGGCTTGGCTGGATGAAAGGGAAAGAATTTTCCCCTTAGCTTCCTTAAGGAATAAATATGCACAATAGTTCTAAGATTTTACTTACATAGCACATATCAAACAAACTATTCTTATATAAAAGATGTGTCTCAGCTCACACAAGTCAGTGTGTTCTGTGTTAGCTTATGTGAAAAGAGTTCATTTAAAAGGCAGCAATATCTCGTGGTCTGAGAATAGAACTGGAAGCTGGGAATTCAGAAGGGATCTGAGCTTTCTTACACTTCCTTTCAGCTTTTCATGAAGGTCTGAATTTTTCTAAATGAACATTACATTTACGTGATTAACTGGAGGCCACTTGGGCCTGATTTACAGACGTGTTAAATTTCTACTGCTCCTATTAAAGCTATTGGGAGCTCTCAGCTCTCCGCGTTTCAGGAGGCTGTAATGCAGTTCCACACAGCCCTTGGGAGGGAGAGTAACACCATTACGTTGGTGAGTACGAGGCATGGACAAAGGCAGGAAAGTGGTGGAATAAAGCATAGGATGTACAGGTTCAGCACATCCCCCTCTCGATGGGCCTAGAAGCCCCCGTGAGGGATAGCAGCACTGGAGATACTGAAATACTTGGCATCCAGACAGGTACCGTGCAAGACCAGAGTCAAGAGAGCAGATGCTGGGAAGCACTGGGCTGGCACAGTGAGGTTGAGCACCGCTCTGGCTGGCATCCCTCAGCCTGGCCACTACCTCCAGAAATGCAGAGACTTTCTTTCCAAGGCTCTCACTGCTTATTTTGGTGACTGAATGCTTGTTCGATGGTGAACCTCCATGTGCCTCCCCCTTTTAAGTCTGTGCTGCAGCTTTTTGTCTAACAGCTGGCTTTCCTCTCTTCCCCTCTCAGATGAGATGGAGCAGTCCCCTGCAATGCATTCTGACTACTTGGTCTCAGGGATTCGAACTCCGCCAGTGAGGAGGAACAGCAAACTGGCAACACTGGGCAGGATCTTCAAACCATGGAAGTGGCGGAAAAAGAAAAATGAGAAGCTAAAGCAGACATCTGCAGGTAGGATGAGAACAAGAGAGTGATGCTACACAGAGCAAAGTTTGGCTTGAGTGAAATTTGCTCACATAGAAAATGTTGATGGTGACGTGATCTAAACCTAATTCAGAGATTTCAGCATGTTACAGATTAATAATGTTTAAGGCTAGAAAGAGCCCATATAGGCTGACTTCCTATACAATACAATATAGTACGCTTAGAAGAAAATGTCAAAATACGAGAGTGAAGCACAAGCCTCAACACAGGCTGCTTTTCACGGGCTATCTATTCACCCAAATAGGCTACATGTATAGCTCCAAGTATCATCACCCCTTTTATTTGGGGTGAAGATTATATAGGTCACGGTAACATTATGAAAAGTGACAGGAGGGAGCTACAGCATGTAAAATGCCTTCGCTCAAGCAGCTGTCTCTGCGGTGAAGCCCGACACACAGCACTTCCTGCTCTCTCTAGTCTCCAGGGATGTCCCAAGAGTTCAGTTAGGAGACAAACTAACTTGCCTTTTCCTAATATAAGATGGTGCAATTCCCTCCACTTGCCCTGGTATCCTGTGGAGCATCATAGTAAAGGACACTGCTTCCTGAGGCAGGTCCAACGTGCCGAATTAAACAGCATGAAGGCTCCAACACCCCCATTACCATGCACTCAGCACAATCAGACAGTAGGTTAAATCATAAATCTCAGCTCTATACGTGGGTGATTTTACAGCTGTTTTAACAAGGAAAAGGCACAGAGAGGCTGACCAGTCCATGCTCCCCAAAACAAAAACTTCGCAGTTGTTTCCAAGCACACAATAGTTGAGACTAGAGGGAATTTCCACATTGTATCTTTCTCACTCCATTGTATTAATACCTTGTTGTTAACCGGTGCTGTGTTATGGTACTACTTCGTGCAGTGCTGGAGAAAAAGATGACAGCACGACAAGGTCGGGATGAACTCATTAAGAAAGGCCTTCTGGAGATGATGGAACAAGGTAAGTAAAAATTATTCATCTTTTTTATTAGAGTCTTTTTCAGAACAATAGAAAACATAATTGCAAAAGAAGAAACCTAATAATCAATTAAAAAGGAAAACCTTCAATCCAAACAGAGAGGAAATATCAGTATCTCAATTAAGCATTTCTTTCTTCAGATTCCTCCCTGCTGCAATCAGTCCATGCAGTTTAATTT
This sequence comes from Eurystomus gularis, assembly GCA_013400335.1. NCBI lineage: Eukaryota > Metazoa > Chordata > Aves > Coraciiformes > Coraciidae > Eurystomus > Eurystomus gularis. Next base: position 64,450 of record VZZY01012044.1, on the reverse strand, counting down.
TTGATGTTTTACCATCTTGAATGCAGCTCTGTCTTTGCTTGATTGATCCATGGCGCAATCTGAGCTAGTATGTATATTTTGTGCAATTGCTCTGAACCTAGCTAAATCCGACTGCCAAGAAAGTCAGCTAAAGCTGGTATAAATATAAATATAAACTTAAACATATTGATGCATTCAGCTAACGTGTGCAACCCCTGAATCCAAATCTCATAAAATGATGCTAATCTGATGTTTTCAGCTGTCTTTCCGATAAACCCAATTTGGGACAAAACATGTTATCCTTCTGCCTGTTTTTCATTCACATGGAAAAGTGAAGCACTTGGTAGCATCATTTTAAATCTTCCCTGTGTACAAACCGTGTTCAGCAGAAGTCATTGATTGAAAGGTGATAAAAAGTCAGAAAGGACTGTGGTTCTGTACAACCCTGCTCCAAAGTCCCGACAGATGCTCAAGGGATCTGGGTGACTATTCTGTGAGATCAAGTGAGCTCCCAGTGTTACAGACAACATCCCAATTGCCATTTCCACCTAAACAGAGATAAAAAAATAAATCCATCTTTACTTTGAAAACTTTATAGCAGAAAGTACAATGGGGCAGAAAGCCTGGCCTTTTGAGTTTGACCAGTCTGATAGATAGAAATTATATTCTTTGAAACTAATAATTTAGTTTCTTTATATAAAACAAATGCCATGCCTATAAATAGCGTGTGGGACAACACTCAGTGATGCTATGCTGGAGTGTAACTGAGAAGCTAAAGAGTCAGAAAATGAGCATTTTAAACAAGATTTTTTTTTCTTTGCAGTAAAGTGACTTTCATATTATTCTAATATGAGTTTTATGTTCAAGTTAAAAAAAATCATCTATTGAATCATCAGCTTATTCTACAGTGGAAGTTTTTAGAAAGCTCATTTATAATTCCTGTCCATTGAACTCTTTGTGTTTCTCATAATACTAGATAATTAGTTGTCCTATAAGCATATTAGGACTATTGGATAGAAAAATACACTCCATTTCTGCTAGGAGTATGAAATTTCCCCATAATCGATGAATTTGAAGACATGCATGTCCAGAGCTTTGCAAAAGAACAGTAGAATAAAAACTTCTGTAGAGCACATTAAAAGGCAATAATAATAAGAAATCACTAAACCTCTTGCGTGCATAAAGAACTGGTTGGGAGGAAAGCAGATGATGCTAAGTAGCAAGATCATTTAAACAAAATTAAGATAGTGTAAATAAATACATATAGTCCAGTGAGGAGGGAGGACAAGCTGTGCTATAAAAAGGTAGCTGCAAACAGACTGCTTACCTGTCTGCAATAAAGTTACATACAGCTCCGATAAATATTAAACCAATTCGGCAGTACCACCCTGCTGCCCGGAGAGGGAAGAATGGCTCACAGTCACTTGAAGGACATTGCAGCCACCTGCAAGTTATTTTTCTTTACAGAGTGTTGTGAATCTCCAGGGGTTTTTTTTATTATATTATTAGTAGAAGCAGCTTATTAGCTGGAATAAAAAATTGACCCAAATAATTCTCAGTGAATGATTAGTGCCCTACTTGGACTGAGCTGAAGTGGCAGCAGTTTCGAGGCTAAGTCCTCATTTGTGCAGTAAGTTGCAATTGTCAAAGCAGCAATACTATGCTAAAAGACTACAGTAAATCCTAAAATCCCTCTATTTCATCAAGCTCTACTCCACTTCCAGGGACCTGATTCCTGCTGACTTTCATGAATAGCCCAAACTGGGATGAAGCTGTAGTCTGAGAAACCTCCAGGTCTGCTCCATGCATTTACAATAGCTGTGTCACACTCCACTTTCATAACAGAAGGTCTCTCAAGCAGCATTTTGGCATGGTTTGGCTCAGAGCAAACCACAAAGATAGCGCAGAATCTGCATCAATCTGTAAGCAGCCCAGGGTGAAATTGCACTGTCCTTGCTTTGGTGATGAGTCATCCTAACAGGTTATGTCACCCTTTCTCCTCACACAACCCCAAAACCCAGCTGCCCAGACACACTGTGCAGTTGCACAGCCTGGGCCCCTTTTGTCCCCTCCTCTCCAGCTCTGCTCGCACAGGGCAGATGCCAACCTGTCCCTCGAAAATGCCTGAATCTGAAATACAGCTTCACTCTGGGGAACCAACTTGCACTCTGTAAGAGGTTTGGCTGCATGTGTTGGACATACGTTCCCCATACAGTGGGATTCATTCCCAACAAAATTACAGCCCTACATTTTCTGGTTTCTCTGCAATACTCAAGACTCTGCTGCTTCTCTTACCAGAGGATCTATGGTCTGTGCTTTCTCCTGTCCCCAGATGATCTCTAAAATACGGGGTTGGGAGCCACTGCCAATCAAAGCAGCACACCCACTTTGCTCTAAGCATGAGCTGATCATTTCTGACCAGGAACATCACTGTTGTGAGTCTCAGATGCTCCTCCACAGAAATTCTTCAACAGGGGTGTTTCCTGCTTGTCATTACTTCATTAGTCATAACACTTTCCATCGGCTAGGATCTGAAGGAGCTCCTGTCTCTGACTGCAGTTTCGTTGTGGCACAGCTGTCAGCAGCTTGCCTTTCTGAAGGATGTGAGGAACGTGCAAAGGAGAGTTACCTTGAAAACATTTAGGAAGCTTCCCCCGATATTTCTCCCCATTGTGAGCACAAAGCTTATCAGATGTAACTGTACTTACAGCACTGAGAGATAAGGGCTGCCTGTCAAAGAATGCAGGCAGCTGTTAATACACCGATGATTATGTATAGGCTGTCTTCACAATGAGCTGAAATGTAGGCAATGAACTTTTTCTCCCTCCCCTTCCCTGTATCATAGCAACTGTGCTACTGCAAGGGCTATTTTAAGAACAGTAACTTTTCACCAAACGTGATTATGAGGCAGACTGAGTGAGCTCAGCGTACAAAAATACTGCATCCCTTCCGCAGCATCTCTGGGCCAAAATCTGATACCCTAACCCAAAAGCACAATAAATTACTCTGCAGATTGTCCAAATAGTATTAAAAAGGGGTAGCTGTGAATGCTAGCTATTTTAAATCACTGTTCAAGAAACTTGTCATGATTTCATTGCAAGAAAACATAGCTCTGTCAGGAGCTTCCAGAAAGGAGTGTCTAGGGCTGAGAAATACAAGTTACGAGGTCAGGGGTGGACAACAGACATGTCCATCAGCATGGAGCACTGGCTAGAGTGGGAAGTAATTGCTTTCTTTGGTTTGCAACAGTGATGTAGATCTCGTAAATTCTGAGCGAGACATGAAGTAAAAGGATAGTTTGTATTCTGAGGACTCTCGCCTGAATAGGAGAATACTAGAAAAGCTTCAGTCATCAAGATGCGTACAGCTGCAGGGATCACTGGCACAAAAATCTTTCAGAGTAAGCAAAGAGAGCAGTTTCTAGGTCTGTATGAAGAGGGATTTGAATTTCTGATCAGCTCAGTCACACAGGGTATGCTTTTCAAAGCTGAGTGACTAAAACTATGCTCAAAACCTACAGCTTGGAAGAGAATATTAGCAGCCTTGTCTTTGGTAAGGCTCCAGCACTGCTGCTGGGGCAGCTGGATGGCCGCGTGTCATGCATGGAGCTGCAACTCAGACACATCTGACCAATCTGTGAACGCACTGCACCATGAGTTCTGTTTGTGCAAGGAATTGCCTTCTCCCAGAGTCCTCTGGTTTCCCATGCTTATGCTCATCTCCCACATAGCAGGTGCTTCCAGTGGCCTTCCTGTACTGGCACAATGGCCATTTGCCCAGGCTGCTGGATGCCCACAGAAAAAGGTGCCCTGTTGAGAAAACTGGGTGGATATTAGCATCCAGGTGGACTGGTCTCCACATGGTTTGCATTACAGATTCTGAAGAGTGTTAGAGATCAGGTGCTGCTCTAAGACAAATATCAGTCTCCCGAGTACTAGCAGCTTTGAGACTCATTCTTCTTGAGAGGCTAGCAGAGTTTCAGCTTTCACTGCTCATGGTTTAGTTAAGACTAATTGATTTGGTGTTTTAGATACCGAAGGCAAAGCCTGCATTGGTGATGATGCCACGAGACCAACACAGAGTGACCTTCCAGCTCCTGTGGGCCAGGCACTTGCCTCAGAAGAGTTGCAGCAAGAGAGTACAATGGCAGCCACAATGAATGTGACCTCGGTTGGTGAGGAACTGCATTTGGATGAGCTGAAAGAAGATGCAGGTATTGGAAATAAAATGTTTTTTAAAAACTATAAAATGTGAAAAAACATCTGCTTCAGCTTCTGCTAAGTTTCTTTATGAGGAGTCAAATATTTAAGGGTCAGAGAACCTTGTTCATCTCAGCCCATACTATGTTAGCAATCAGTACTTAAAACCAGTGATTTTGGAGACTGCTACCAAGCTGAGGGACCACACAAAGCTTGGCCTAACGAGATTAGTTGGATTATGAGACAATCCAGTCTTGGCATGGTGCCCCTTTGGTCTTAGCAGTGACTGCTGTGAAGATGAAACAAACTTCTCTTAAAATATTTCTGAAACTTCTGTGCCAAGCCTGAAATTGTTTGTCCTGGCTCAGAACAATGCCAATACAGAGCCTACACTGTCCATAGCATCTACAGTATGTCCTCAACATACTGCTAATACAAGTGAAGTTCAATACTGGGAGTGTATATAAGCTAAACCAAGCTCCTTCTGTGCAACTGTATTCTGACAGAGCTCATCCATGATCACAGTTCCTTAGGACCAGAGCAGCCAGGCACAACCCAGCACCTGGAGGGTTTCCATTCACTTCCTGACAACTGAGCAATGCAAATCTGCAGAGATAATGCTTTATCTTGGTTTGTGAGGAGTGCCATGTAGTGATTACAGATCTTCCTGCGCTCTGGTCAGTCTTTTACACGTCCTCCATCTGCCCTGGTTGCCTTTTGTTCTCCATCCCATCCCCTCATGTCCTGCTTTCTTTGGGGTCCCAGCCCTGACCACTTTCTCCAAGCCCACCCTACCTGTGGGTTGCTGAGCAATGTTGCCTGCTTACACCCTCAACCTGTTTCAGCAGCTCAGAACAGAAATAATTCTCTGAGGCATTTTCCATTTCTTTGCTTTCCATCCCCATGACTCAAGCAATTTTGGTCTCTTTTGCTGTTCTGCTTTGATATAATATTGCTTTTCTGGCCCATTTGTAGCTCCACTCTTAATTCCTTTGACAGCAGAAACTCTTCTGTCTCCCCCAAAGTATCTCTCTTCACATTTGCTAATCACAAGGAATTTTTGGTAAGCTTAACAATACCTTCCCATCACCTTCTTCATTTCAGCTACATGTGTTATTTCATCAAGAAATATCCCAAGGCAGTGTATGTGGGCTTCCAAAGATTTATCCTCTCTCTTTTTTATCTCTTAAAATAGAAACAAAATAGAGAATTGTAAATAGACAGGCTCTATTAATACATGCCCTTAATGCTGCCTTCCTTTCTCTTCAAACTCTGTCCTTTATGGCTGTGTTTGGTTTTGTATCACTCTAAAAACTGAGGCAAAACCCATTGATCTCCCTGTTCTTAGAACAACCAGATCGAGATCTGGACCAGAATTCTTCACTTTTTTTTTTTTTTTACTCTTTTTAGAGCATTTTCATTCCATATCAATAGAGAAATTTCCCTCTGAACTTCAAATTCTTATCCTTGGGACAGGCTATCCTAGAAAGATGGCACTAATAATGTATCATGTATTTAACCTTATGGCTTTGTCAAAACTAGTGCTATGATTTAAAATTTGACTTACACTGCATTCAGAATTGTGCGTTGAGGCTTGCAAAATACCCCAATTGCTTATGTCTCTTTGTATAATCCTACTTCCTTTTATTGTCTCCCTGGCACAATCTTTCTTCTCCTCTGTATTTCTTTTCCTCCATTTTTTGAGGTGTCATTTTTCCAGGTTCCAAAAAAATAACAATGGGATTACCTTCTCCTGTCTCCCTGGTCTACAAAAGCCCACTCCTATCTGTTGGAAATCTTCCTACCTCTTTCATCAGTGGCCTCTGGCTTCCAAAATAATTATTGTCAATCTAGTCTTTATGTGCTAATTTTTCCCTGTTTGTGCATTCTAGAATTCCTTTCTCTAGTGAGTCTGCCTTAAGTTTATTAAAATATTGAGTTTACTATAATGTTTTTCCTTGGGCTCAATCCAGACCTAGTGTAGTAAGTGTCTTTCCACAAATTCATATGAATATTTGACTAGTTAGAAAAAAAAGGAATATATTTGCTTTATACCCAATACATCATATTTCTTCCTGCGGATATGGGATGAAGGCCAGAGAGGGGAAGAGGAAATACTTGTAGACTTCATGTTTGGTTAGTACACAGAAAAAGAACAGCCTAGGCAGAAGAAGGGCAGTTTTCCCACCTAACCTAGCCAATGGGCGTGGGGCAGTCCCAAGGGGAGGAGTTCTACCTAGCAGTGAGATGGCATTTTGACAAGTGGCTCGCCATGAATAATTAGCTATTCCGTCAAGGAGTCTGCTGCTGAGCAGTTGGAATATTTTCAGCAGGATAATATTCATTCTGCAGTATGAAACCTGCCTTCAGACTGAGTCAAACGTGTTGCTGTTACCAGAAACAACCACAGAAAAAAACAGAAGCAAACCATTCTTTGCAGAGCATGTAAAATGGTCATTCTTTAGACAGGAGCACACACTGGGAGTTTGCTTTTGAGATACCACTTTCAGAACAGGGTGGAGTTCAGAAACAAAAAGATCCACCTGAGGCCAAGTGTGTTTTGGATCCACCTTCTCTACAGGAAAGGTCCCTCTATGGCTGCTCCTCTGCATCGTGCCAAACAGCACTTCATGTTACAGGGAGGTCTACTGATTTCAGTGAAATTACTGCCAGAAGAAAGTATCGCTCCACTCAGGGGAATGCACTCAAATCTGACTAATTTTCCTATCAAGCTGCTAACATCTACTAGAGCTCTTGATCTTTCTGTAATGTAACCCATTAGTGACCTTATTTTTCTCTTCCTCTATTCCACATTTTGTCTTCTTTTTGTGCATTAGGCACAAAAAGACAAAGTGATATCAGCCTGGAACAAAGCATTTCTCCAGATGTATGTTTAAAAGAAAATTATTTCCTTCTATAATTCAGGCAACTATCACATACAGCAGCTTTCCTATCAAGCCAAATTTCATAAGAATCTCTGTTAACGATGCATATTTATTCCACTTTCCTGTCTTTTTTGAATTATAAATACTCATTCCTCCTCTTCTAGGCATACTCATTAATCTGTTTGTCAACAAATTAAATGCTATTATCTTGCCAAGGCTATTGTTTCCAACTGCCTAAGTGCTCTGGTGCCTCCCTGTGCGCTCTGAACACGGGGATGCTGAATGTTCATTAATACAGAGTTTGTTTTCCAAACAAGACATAAAAATGAAGCAAGAAAATATGTGTGATGTGGCAGCTGTGGGTGCTCGTTGCTGGGAGTTATTAGAAGATGCCCTAGAATGGTCTGGAGGGAAAGGCTCTTTGTTTAGACAATCCAGAATGCTAAAAGGAGTGGGATTTGCCATTTATCCATCTCAGGCAGTTTGGACTTCTTTCATACTCTGCTGTGTTGAGACGCCCCCCTGCAGTGCTGAGTCCAGCTCTGGGGTCCTCAGCACAGAAGAGACACAGACCTGTTGGAGTGCGGTTACAGGAGGGACACAAAAATGATCCAAGGGAGCAGCTCTTCTACAAAGACGAGCTGAGAGAATGGGGTTTGGATTGTTGGAGAAGTCAAGTCTCCAGGGAGACCTTATTGTGGCCTTCCAGTACTTAAAAGGGGCTTATAAGGACAATTAGGACAATCTTTTTAGCAGGGCCTGTTGGGATAGGACAAGGGGTGATGGTTTTAAACTAAAAGAGTGGAGATTTAGACTAAATATAAGGAAGACATTTTTTACAGTGAAGGTGGTGAAACGCTGGCACAGGTTGCCCAGAGAGGTGGTAGATGCCCCATCACTGGCAACATTCAAGGTCAGGTTGGATGAGGCTCTGAGCAACCTGATCTAGTTAAAGATGTCCATGCTCATTGCAAGGGGTGTTGGACTACATGACCTTTAAAGTTCCCTTCCAATCCAAACTATTCTATGATTCTATGCTGATGGTAGACTTAAAAATTGGTCTCTAATTTGGATGAGTGCTTCACCGGCTAGGGTAGGAAAATTAACCCTCATGGCTACTGCTGAACCCATAACGGCTGGAAAAGCAGTTTGGAGAGAGTGTGGCTGGGGTCCTGGGTCAGAGTCAGCTTCTAGCCTGAGTCCCCATGTATGCCAAGGCAGAGATCAGGACAAGTAACAGTGAGAAAGTTGAACAGCAAGGCATTGTGTGAGTTTAAGCACTGCCAGAGCCAGCTGGTATCCAAGCAGGATTCAAGGATGTTAATTTAGGTGGAATTTCAATGATGAAATCCAATGTCCTGCTTCAACTTCATCCTTTCTGGATCTATTCCCCTGTGCCCTCATCACAGGCAGGTCAATTTGATGAACTGCTCAGTGATTCAGCCTGCACTAGCTTTAAGAGCTAGGTGTTTTTGCCTTCTTTCAGGAGACAATCCTGAAATGAGCACTGCTTCACTATCTCAAATTAAGGCTTTGGTGACTGAAGTTTTTCTTAAGTACTTCACTGATTCTCTGTTCCACACTAGCAGCTGAGATGGCAAACATTTTTTTATGGTAGCCTTTTCTTGGTTATTAACTTTAATGTCAGGAAAGACTCAACAGTTCTGGAGCCAGGTACAATAAAAGAAGACTTGGGATGCAAGTTGAAGTGATGTATTAAATAAGATAATAATTAAATTGTGAAAATAAATGTGTACAACAAACAGTTGGAAAGTTAGCTTTCATGTAATATTTCTGGTTCGATCCTATTTGCCTTTTGGCTGTGTGTTCCTAGCACAGAGGAGTATTCACTCAGTAGCTGTGCCACTGCAGCTGCATGCTGTAAGAAAATTCATTGCAGTTCTCAAAAGTTGCTTTGCCTTGCTGGCTTTGTTATTAAAAAAAAAGGAAAGGGGAAAAAGGCTTCAGGGAAGGAAGGGAAGTTCAGCAGTTATCTTAGGAACATCAAAACTAACATTTCTTCAATATCCTCATACATTTTATTCTTTACCTGCCTTGGCTGGTTGGCTATATCACACAATAATAATTTTCACTATAGAAAAGAAGTGCTTCTAGCTGTGTGCCATGTGTTCTGTTTTTCTGAGTGTTCCTGGCATTGTCCCCTGGCCTATCATTATTACTAACTTCATGTTCCATTAATTTTACTCATCTTCCTACTAGCCAAGAAACCTTCAGCACCCGCAGAAGAATTAGAAGATGCCAGCCTGCCAGCATCGGAAGACAGTCCACAAGCCTTACTTGTATCTGAATCCACAGATTCCCCCCAGAAACCGACAGAAAGAAACCCAATACAGCTTCCCAGTCCTCCGTTGCTCCCAGCTGCACCACCTAAGGCAATCTCCAAAATTACAAAGGGTGTAACAGGTCAGTCAGTACTGGTCAGTAAAGACTTTCCCATCCTTATGTGTTGTGCTCCTACACAGCACAGTATATAATGTTTTCTTGCACCCTTTTTTTAAGCCTATAGCTGCAAACTGCTGTGAATCAGGCCAGTTATATTGAGTGAACAGAATGCTCCCAGTTTCCATGAACTGAGCCCTTGGCTGCCTGATAACAACATACTGATCTTTGTACTTCACATATTTACCTGAATCTCTCAGATTATTTCTTGCAAGTCTATTGCACTAAACACACGTAAAACAAATCAAACCAACTGCAAACATCTGCTGAATCAGATGCTGATATTGATACACCATAAAACACACAGAAGATTTAAATGTTTTCACCACCTAGACTCCCGCTGCATAGCAGTACAACAGCCAAAATCAAGTTCGAGTCAATAGGCTCTGAACAGGTTTCGGTCGGAAGGGTTTGCTCTCTAGGGTACATCTAAACTAGAGCTATGAAACCTGCTCTGGTTATACAGATCACACATAAGTGATACACCTAGCTCCCAAAAAGCAATCCTCCCTGCCAGACTTCACTGAATGTTTCAAGAGCAATTCCTCTGGGCTTGATTTCCTAAAGTATTGCCAATGTTGTTACATTTTCCAATACTCTGGCACTGCAGAAAGTGTGTTAAAGTGAATATGATTTTAGTTTGTTCCAATTTTAAGACCCCTACATATGGTAAAAGCAGTTAAAAGGGCCTTATTGCAAATTAGAATCAAGTCCTGACATCTGAATGTCAGACCTGTTTGGTATTTAGACTTTTAAATGACAGCCATTATCTCAGCTCTGATTTGCATCCACGCTGGCACAATGAATAGGGTTTTCAAAATCACCAGGAAACAAAACACCAGAGGAGCATTGTGATCTGACCACTGGGGTTCATAGAAAATATTGAGGTTTTCAGCCTTTCTGAGGAAAATTATAAGTGTTTGTTTCCCCTGGAAAATATCCATATTTTGTCCATGCTTAAAAGCCATAGGGGTTTAAGTGGGATCTGGATTCAAAATGCTCCTTGGGAGCTGCTGTTCAATTTTCCATGCTATGGTTCAGTTTCTAGCCTTCCCCTTCCACCTTGCAACATGAACAGACACAAGCAGGATACCCCTTTGACTTGGCTCAGCCGATGAGAAGGCCATGCTCTGGTTGAGAGGTAGGCTATTTGGAAAACTTGAACCATAGATGGTAGCGAGATGCTCCTTTGGGCACTTCATGGCATTTTGAATCTAGATATTTTGCTGCTTAACCAAAGCATTTCCTGTAATATCTAAGATATTCTAAGTTTTGGTATTTCCTTCTCATCTCAATGTTCCACAAAGAACCACTCTTAGTTTTCTCAAGGACTTAGTAACTACAGACTCTTTTTCAATAGTGATTATACATTTGTTTATTTTGGTGTGGATGTGAGGGCAGTGGTAAGTTAAGACTAAACAAATACCACCAATGGGTGAAAACAATACAAGTGTAAGGGGAAGAGAAAGAGCAACAATGAAAGAGAAGGAAGACAAAGAGCTTGAAAAGCTCTTTCCTGTTTGTTTCCCCCACTCTTAACAATGTTAGAGATGCTGTTAGCAGAGGAGTGAGGAATAAGCCAAGCACCAATTAATCAGAGAGAGAAGGGGTACGGGGCAAGATGCCAAGACATCACTTTGCAAGATTATTCACTGAATAGCTGTCATTAGGACAAATAAGGTGTGATCTAAGGAAACTCTCAACTCTCAATATTGGCCCAAGATGCAATGAGGACAAAACTGGCCCTTGACTTGTTCCAGGAACAAGAAGATAAAATAAATTCTCCTCCCTTCCTGCTTTGGGGTTGAGCTGAACCAAGGGTTCTTGCTCTGAGAGAACACGGACACCTTCTCTTACTGTGCAGCAGTATAAAGTAACTTAACAGGTGGTTTTTTTCATTCCCTTAGGCCATGATTCAATAATTGATCATAAATGTCTTCTGTGCATCTCCACAGTAGCACATAATCAAAATCCCCTTAAGTGCTGAAAAAATGTCTTTGCTTAGCAGAGGTTGGCTGTGTCCTGGCTGCAGCAGCCATCCCGATCAGCGCAGGAGAAGCTCTGGGGTGAGAGGGTGTCTCATTGCCAAGACATTGCACACTGGGCACCTAGACACTTGAAGAAATGTCCTTGTGCTCTCAGAGATTTCAGATTTTAAATAGGGTAACTTTTGGCCTAGCTTGGACCTCTGTCACTTGGGGGCATAGAGACATAGATGAAGCTCTAGCCATTGACTAGGGTTCTGGGTTGGAGGGAGAAGAATGTGCAAAAATGACTTCAAAAAACAACATAACAAAACAAAACAAAAAGTTAGAACTTTCTTAAACAAGAGAGATTTTATTGTGGATGCAAATCTCCTCATTGAAGAATGCTTTCTTCCTCACCCCACAAATGTGAAAAAGAGACCGGGCTTAGTGTCATCACTCTCAAATTTGGATTGTTTAATTTTGGTTATGGCTACAGGAGCTCTTCTTCCTGCTTGTGCTTTTGCAGTTGTCCTCAGTAATTCTGCCCTCCAGCCTCCAGATGCCCAGCTCTGTTCACCACACTACCCTTATGGACCTGTACCAGATTTCCAGCAGTGAACTTAAGAAAAGGCATGTAGTTGGTAACCATTATGTAGGATGTTGGGTCTGAGAGGAAACAGTCAACAACTGAAGTTAATACTCAAACCTACTTTGGTCCTCTCCAGTTTTCTAGTAAGTTACCTCGCTAATAAGAACCAAGTTCTTTTTACATGGGTAATTCACGATAATCCTGCTCTGAGTAGAAGCTTTTTCTCTGCTGTGAACTGAAGGATTTATCTCAAAAGTGAAAAAAGTAAAAATGATCTGTGAACACAAATTTGTACAAAAGCTGCAGAAGCTGTGTCGGTTTAAATTCCTGTTTAAAACACTAGGTGGCAACAAGAGAAAAGAAACACTCCGGTATGAAGCACTCACGTTGCCTTTACACCCAGCCTGAGCTACTGGTGTAAACAACGCCATATGCCAGAGGCATGCTTAGGACAGAGATATAAGGGAGAGGAGAAAGGGGAAGAGAACTGCAGAACAGAAAAACTAATCAGCATCTTTTTCAGGCCAGATGTTCAGTTATCTTAAGAGTGTGAAACTACTAAATTTACAACCAGGGAAATGTCCACTGTGGTTTGGACTCAGGTGCTAGGGAAATGTATATATCAAAGTCTAATTAAAAAAAAAATGCTTACAGTGCATAAGAAAAATCTAATCTGAAGGTAAAAAAAGATTAGATTACCCCAGCCTTCTTTTTACCCTTCTTTTTCCTTCTTAGTGCTCAATACCATGTCTTTCACTTGGATTGCATTTGGCAAGTTTTGTTATGCAAGCGTTATCCTCATATTATAATGATTTTGGCATTTCCTCAACTGGCACATGAAAGACAGAGGTCTAAGCTGTGCAGGAATCACAGAGGAGCAGATAATAGACACCGGTACGTTCTGTCCTGAGAACCACAGTGCATAAATTTTAATACCGTCTGCCAGACTGAGTCCAGCGGAGAAAGTGCTGACCATTGCCACGGCAATGCAAGCCATCAGTGATTGGGAGGAACAGTGCTGGCAATCAGGAATGCATTGGTGGGCTGCAAGAACGAAGAATCTGATACTGTGGGAAAGAGGGGAAATGGAGGAGGCATCTGTTTTGTGAGATGAATGATCTGGATCTATGCAATATTAGCCTTTTGAATTCAGACAGTTACTCAACTGAATCAGTTACCTCTGAGCACAAACAGAACATCACTATTTTCCTCTGTTCTGCAGAACAAATTAATTTCAGTACAGATTCCATGTGCAAAAGAATAAGCAGCATTGCACAACCTCTTACCCTCACATGTTTTAACTGCAGGAAGTGAAATAGATGACCCAGCCATGAAATCTCCTCCTTCCACCATCCTGAAGAACTATGTCATTGTTGGTTCCTCCCAAATCTCAGGACAAGCTACTCTCTTCCATCCCTCTGGTCAGAAAAGTTCAGATCCTCATGTCAGAGGACAGGTAACAACGCCAACTGGTTCCCCTCACCTGGCTGCTGTCCACCTGCCTTTACCTCCCAGCAGAGTCATTGAAGAACTCCACAGGGCTCTGGCCACCAAACACCGGCAGGACAGGTATCTACAGCCTCTTGACTATATGGGTGCATGAAGAGAGTCATTCCACTAAATTTTTCTTGGTAAATGTTCCTACGCTGTTATTAGCATTTTATTTACTCCTATAGCTTGGGTTTGCCTTCCTCTTGATGTCACTACTTTGAGTATCCATCCCTGGTTAAGGTGCTTAATTTGGCAGTTACTTCAAAGTATGTTCTTCCTTTCTAAGGAGGCTACTGTCACATACAAGTAGGTTTTCAAACAGGTAGAATCATTTGATTTGACCTATTGCAAAAGAAAATCTCCCCACAAGATACCAAGTTAAAGAAGCTAAGACATACCCTGCTCTAAATATCAATACTCTACACATGAGAAATGCTACTATTTCAGTATATGTCTCCTGGCTTATACATGAGCATATATAGTATCCATTTTTAATACAGATGTGTTTGTGGGAGTACATTGGGTACTTGGTCTGGTTTTCATTATAAGTCCTCCTGTGTATTAGAGGAGGACAGTGATAACCTTTTCAATCACAGAGCTGTGGAGTTAAGTTGGTAACATTTCTCAATTCCATAACAGCTATTGCCATGGGGAGTAGATTCATATGATATTATTTCCAGGCCCTGTCAAATCTTTGTCATGATCAAAAAATATCAGAACAGTAATATTTCATGCCATGTATGTTTTGCATTAAAAGGATGTGCTGTGTGGGTTTTTTTAATCACTGCACTATAGCATGTGGCTATATATCAAATAAATACATTAGTCACCACCCTTCCAGACGTTATTTTTATGACAGAGATAGGAAAGTAGATCCACGTTAGCCATCCTCAATGTAGTCTTGAGAAGGCCATCCTGTGTTGTCCCATGTTGAACTCTCTGCCCCAGCCTTTATGAGCTACAAGACATTCTGCTCATTGTCATTAATGATAAGTTCCTACTGTGGCAATAAAACGGTCATTTGTAAAAACTGGGCTGTACACCTTCCACCTACAGCTTCCATGGAAGAGAAAGCAAAGGCTCTCCAAAAAAAAGAGTGGATGTCCGTCCATCCAGAACATCTAGCATTGAGCGCAGCAAGGAAAAGGAGAACTCACTGAGTTACAGCAGTGATTCAGAAAATAAGCGGAACTCAGTTAAAGAGTCGGATGAGAACAAAGAAAACATGATCATGAACTCAGAGCTCAAGGACGACTCTGTTTTTTATCAGGATGAGGAAGTTTTGAATGACTCCGTTATTTCTGGTAAGGAAAGTCACTTATTATAGTATAAAGGTATGCTATCATAGCCTAACAAAATGCTCTAAACAAGGCAGCATGCAACAGAAAATATCAAGGAGCATAAATTCCTTTACTGTCACATCAACTTTTTCAAGGAATCCTGGTGAAAAGCTTAAGTTAGATTTGAGTCATAGTGATTGTGATTACGTTTGTCTTGGTAGGTACTGCATACTAAGGTGACGTCTGGAGATGATAAGTCAATGTATCACTGTGTTTCACCCTTTCAGGCACCTGTGTACCCTTTGTACTACTATATAGAAATGGTAGCGCTTGCAGACATCTCGCTGTCAGTTGGCAAAGCTTTCTGTATACCTGGTGCCAGTGCTGTGGATGTTTTGGAAGCATCCCAGTTTAGGACTATTATTCCAGTGCAGTAATGATACAGTGAAAGGTGGAAGAGACCAATGAATCTAGGAAGGACAAACATCCAGAGAAAATATCTTAAGGAAAAACGTTGCTCTCCGTTTGGTCCACTTTACCCTTCCTTGAGACATATGGGGAATGCACTGCATAATCCTGAGCAAGATATTGGAGATACTGAAACCCATTACTTGGAATATTGGCTACAGAACATGAAATAAAAAGAAACCAGGCTGAACAGAAAACTTTTTCCCCTTAACTGTATAATTTGATATAGAAAATACTATATGTAGATATAAATCTTACTTCATACGATGGCTTATGTATTGGGCATGATTGGTTGTGTGTTATGACTGGGTATGGCATGCCTGCTAGAAATTTAGAGAAATAATCTCTGATAGTAGAAAAATTATTAAATACATTTTTTAATATGTGAGTACTATAAACATGGAAAATCTGGATGGAAAAGCTTATAGGACTAATTGGTAAATATAATGAGGTAGGGCTGATACATTCTTGAATGTTTTAGTGAATAAGATTTAACAGCCCAAATTTCAAACATCAAGGGCCAGAACCACATACAGACTTGCTTCCCCGGTTCTTGTGATGGTGTGCTAGTAACAGACGCGTGTGTAGACAGTCAGGTAAGATGCCTTACCTGAAAGGCTGAAAACTCAAAGTTTTGTTATGAAATTAGGTAGTGCAGTGATTATACACAGATTAGTATTTACCTTACTTGGCTTTCCATTAGCACCCTACTCAATAAATCATTCTCTGAAACCTTTAAAAACACAAGGCATGGCAGTAGTCCTGTGCATGAGCTTAAAAACTAATGTAGCTATCATGTAGCCCCCAACTGATAACTAGTGCAAGCAAGGTCTTTCCATCAGCATGCAGCATTAGGATTCGACTTTTGCTTTATAGAAAGAACTGTAAACATACAGGAAATTAAATGTCATGATGCAACTGTGTTAAAACAGGAACTTTTTTCAGGAACCTGCAGACCAAGCATGAAAAGGGTGTGAATTTTCAAAGCATTTATTGTTGACCTAGCTGAGCTTCCATAAAACATGAGACAAGTCACAACCAAGATCTTGACTGAGATAGCTTGGTCATGGGGCACGCTGGCAGGAAAAATAGGAGGAAGAATATTTTCTTCTTAGGAAGAAAATACTTAGTTAAGGATATTTTCAGGTTCACTTTCTACTGAGATAGTGATCAGGATGGAATTTGCCTCAGGGTGCTGAAAATGGATGTGTGGAAAACTAGTTTGGCTTTATTTCCTCTTTGTTTTCTGCTTTTGTTTTATTTATTTGTTTACTAATCCTGAAACATCAGAGAAGGGTTTCTGCAGCAGGTGGAATAACAGAACTGGCCATCAGTGGGCTGGTCAAGATGAAAACAGATGAATTACACAGTGTGTCCTGGTATGTCTTCCTCAAGAGGGTAACGTAATTTCCCTGTTTTCACTTTGTTGAGCAGGTATTATTTTTCAGGAATTAACCCAATTGGTCAGGCATGGCAAACGGCTCCTTAGACTAGCAGATCAACTTAATCCAGATCTCTTGCATTTTTATTTGGTGAAATACCCTAAAGATTAATCAGGGCCCAGTGCATATGGACCATGGGAGTGGCTATAGCATAAGCCTTTTAGAAATCCAGACATCTGGATGAAGTGAGCACAGCTTATCCGGCGTGGGTTATGTGCTCTCCACTCTGCTAATACAACAGCAGGCTTTGGGTTGAAGTTGTGATTTTTCAGATATGATTTGTGTTTTTAATTTCACAAAGTAGTAGACTATTTCTAAGTGTGCAGCCAAGCAACTTGGGAGCAGTCAAGGCCATAAAGAGCAGCTTCATTTTACTTTGTTTCAAGCAAAATATTGCATTGTTCCATCTCACTTTGAAATACAAATCTCAAGGGTGTACACTGAGCTAGCTTAAGCCAGTGGCTCCACATCAGCTTCAAAACCTGACTTCTTGCTAAAAGGTCCAGTCTTTGAACTGCAAAGCATTGGCTTCAGCTGGCCTTCAATTAGATGAGTGACAGCAGAAAATGAGCCCTGACCTCATCTGAGCAAATAATCCCTGTGATTCTAGCCCTTGTCCTCCCACAATTCAAAGGTCAGGTATAGAAGGGTACAGCAAGCAGGTTATATCAGCCAGAAGGGAGTAGGCACAGCCCTGTGTGCTTAGATCTTAGCTGTCACTAATGAATGGGAGAATAACCGTTTAGGGTGCATCTCAAGAAAAAAGTGTTTACTACACATGTAGAGCTCCCTTGTTTCCTTCTAAGCGGTTGTGGACAGAGAAGAATGCATGTGCTATTGTGTATACCTGTATTGCTTTCATTGTGCCCAAGATGCACTGAACTGCTTGCAATGCAGATGGCCAGCACATGGTCGGTGTGTCTATCATCTTCTGGAGGCATTGGCCTTAATGTGCATGTGCAGCCTCTCTGCAGCAATCTCCTGACACCGCCAAATTCCTCTTACCGCCTGTTTAAAACTCCCAGGTGAAAATGAGAATGTGTTCTGGGATACCTGAGTGTTTGCCAGCCCCAAATATGCTTCAGATTGTTTCCAGAAGGAATTCTGTTGGTTCTTGCACTGTACGGATCGAGCACTGCAAACGCCCACTCTGCATCCACTCCCAGCGTGGTGGAAGCTTGAACACCCCTGACAGAGTCCCACGTTTGTGGCTTCGTGAGCCAAATGTTTCTGCTGAAGTCATATATTCAGTTAGCAGAAGGCTCTGTGTGGCATCAGCCAAATCATTTAACTTCTTTATCCATCTGTTAAATATGTATCTACTACTTCACAGAGGGCTGTGTGGTTTACCTTAATTAATGTTTGCAACAGACTTTGAAAGCATTAGGAGGCAGGTGCTAAACAAGGGCACAGCTTTTAGACTCTAAGGAAGGTTTTGAGCTGATTATGGTTTCTAAAATGTTTAATTTTAGACCACTGCAACTATCAAGAGACTTGTCCCTGCTCACACAGGGAGACCATAACTACTCTCTGCCCATCTTCCCAACATGTACGGATGGGCATGGTACAGACTCCTCCCCTCTGCATAAAGAAATTCAAGATCAATAGTGATGATAATAATAATGTAGGTCCACAGATCCCTAGTAAATAAAACCCCAGTACTTGGGAATGAGAATCTTTTTAGGATTTAGAATCTTGCCAACATCTAGAGCATCCTTTAAAAATAGAGTTTAATCCTATCTCAAATGCCAAACAAAAGTACCAATTAAAGGTCATTTTCTTTAAAAATGAGGTGACCTTTTCTAGAACAGGTGAAGCATTAAAATTATAAAAAAAAAACCTTTAAAGTAAATGCAACCAAACCAAAATAACCTCCTATTACCCACCATGCTCCCAAGAAGAAGTACAAAGATTTGACTGTAGTCCCTGCGTACCCTGACAGTACTCCAACCCCCAGCTGCCTGGTGCTACTCTGCAATGATAACTTTCAGACTTTGCAGAAAGCCTGGACTGGACACCAGAAAAGCCAGTACAGCACAGTAGAGGCGTGCAGGGATCTGGTGTAAATTTACTTGCTTATAACCTACCTGTGACATGATTGCTCAAAGACTGGAGTCTACCAGTATGACTCAGTAGCTCACCGGTTATAATAGCACTTCCGTCTTCTTTTCCCCCCATCGTAAGCAAGCTACTCCTCATCAAATACAGACATCACCTCAGACATTCAGTCTGCATTTGAAATAAAGATGGCTTTCTACTTTACAACCATTTTGTTGAGTACTTTTCCAAACACATGGAAAAATGGTTTTAAAAGCTCAGGAGTCCAATTCTCATTTGTTTAGCCTGCTGAAGTCTAAAGAGTTACACCAGATACAGAAACACCTACACTCAAACACAGTTCCCTCTAGTAAGAGCGAAAGGATGTTTCTAATGTCATCAGAGGGGCAGCATCAAGGACTCAACATCCAGCACACTGAAGAGCTGTAGACTCCTACTCAAAACAGTCGCTGCATGAACTACTATGAGCAGTTCTTTTGTAATGGCCATGTTTTAGGTTATCTAGTTTGATGGAAAACATGTGTTATCACACTTTTACAAGAAGCATAACAGGTCATGCAATCACAGTAAGTATTTGTGTCTCTTATTGCCCAAATGCCCAACTAAGTTGCCAGCACTCTGCAAATCATCATAAAACTTGGTCCTTTTCATTCCTTGGAGTATTTGCCTCTGCTCTTTTCAGAGGACAAGGCCTAATGTCAACAGTACAGTATCAATTACTAAATGAAATTCTGTTATGTCACACTTGACAGGATGTGGACATATGTATGGCTTACATTTAGTGTTAGAGTTAGATACAGTGTCTCATCACAATTCTGACTTTCTAATTTCTAATGCCAGAAAAACAGAATGACATTTAATATATGTACTTATTTATATATGTGTGTGCGTGCATATATACACACATGCCAAGCAATAAGTTTGATTGTTTCAGTTCCCATTACCTACTCCTGGTTCTACCTGGTGACCCAGAGAGGAAAGTGTACGTGTCCCGGCCACTGCTGCCACTGAGTGATTGGGTCCTTCTGCAAAGGAACCACTAAACAGTTCAGGAAATAGGGATTGCTCTGGGCTATAGGGATGCTCAGAGGACAGAAGCAAGACACACAGCCTTTGAATTCTAAACTAATGATGTGAATCATGTCTTAGCTGCAAATACTTTTCACGTGAAAGCATTACTTGCTTATAATGGATAACAAAGATAGCAGAGGAATATGATCCTTCTGCATTTGTAAGCGGTTTTGTGCCTGAGCCCTGCACAACTGTAGTGCTCCTTATGTCAATGTGTGCTCATTGCACACTAACATGCACATCACTGTCACTCTATAGGTTTCCTGCTCTTTATATTTTCATGTTTCATCTCCAGGAGCTGTCTTTCTAATAACTTTCTTTTCAATGTACGTCCCAGGTACTTTGCCAAGAAAATGCAAGAAAGAACTGCTGGCAGTAAAACTGCGAAACAGACCCAGTAAGCAGGAGCTGGAAGACAGGAATATTTTCCCAAGGAGGACGGATGAGGAAAGACAGGAGATCCGGCAGCAAATTGAAATGAAACTCTCAAAGTAAGTCTAAGAACAGGGAGTAACCTCCCTTTGCAATGGAGTGTCCCCTGAGTACTGTCAGATTACACTGTCATCCGCCCCCAAGCCCATTTCCCGCAGTGAATCATACACAAACTAACACAGCATATTGTCAGCTGTCGGTCAGCCCCAGGAAAAAAAACCTTAGCTCCCTCTTCAGTCAGGATTCCCTTGATTTCAATAGACAAGAAGACAGAAGTCACTGCAGGAGACAAAATTCTGCCAAATCTACCTGCAGCTCCACTGACGTAATCAAGATTTTGAGGTCCTCAAAAAGCCAAGTGCTTTAACAAAAATAAAAATATAATTGTTTATTAACATGGTTTTGCTTTGTGCGCACTCTCTGAATTTGATGACAAAGGTAATTGTTACAGCTGCTTATTTACTTGACCAAGGGAAAGCTGCTGTATGCCTTGGTGGCTGTATTTCTGCTTTAAGGAAGAAGCCACTTCAGCAGCATTGTCCTCACATGGGTGAGGTGTTTGTGTAACCCCAGCTGCAGGGACAGCAGGGATGGTCTGGTTTTGATCAGTAACCAGGGCAACAGGGTAGAGCTACAAGAGAAATAGCATTACTGTGGCGTGTAGCCTAAAGCAAAGAGTTGAGGTATCTGTGAGGCTCAGACTGCACCATTTGGTTTTTGTGTGTGGGGTTTTTTTTTAAGAGCTACTTTTGGATATCTGCAAACATGAATATTTTAGAAGAAACAAAGTGGATTGTTAAATAATCTGCTGTGCCTGCCCACACTGGGACAGTGAGCACTGCTCGCCGCCAAAATGCTTGGAATCAAATTGAGAAACATGAATAGAAGTTCATTTTCAAGGCTTATTAAATATTAAATATCTCAGGCTTCTCCTGAAAGAAACATATATTGATATTTCAACTGGCTCATTCATGTGTGTGCATTTGATTAAACTTCACCCCAAGGGGACAGGGAATGAGAAGCACACATATGGATCAGAGCACAAGTCCTAATGGACCAGAGTTTATGGAGGAAAACATTGCTGCCATCACCACACTTGCCCTCAGCTAAGGAATGAGCTGCTGAGTGAACACAGATGAGATTTTGGGCTCACCCCATGAGGCCCTTGCAATGTTGGAGATGGAGCAATCACCTTCCTCCACTCTCAGTGATTGCTACTTATTCTTTGCAGCGTGGTAGCACTTAACACCTGAAGGAGAACTGTGCACTGTGCTAGCGACGGCACAAGACAGAGCAGGTGACAGTCCCTGTCCCAGAACACCCACATACATCCTGTACAAGTAGAAAATATGACATCATGGTTTACATTAAGTTCCAAGAGTTACAGGCAGAGCAAACCATAGATGTGCCACATTAATACCCATCGTCTTAGGAAGGAAAGTGTCATGGACCCTGACCATGGCCTTGATTATCTTGACCTCGCATGCCTTGTGTACTCATTTCAGGGATCCTGATACTGTTAATTCCAGTATTTTGGCCAGCCAATTGCTTGTGAAATGTCTTCATAGATCAGGAGCCTAACTTTATGGCTCTATAATACACAAAAAAATGGTTTCCACCCTGCTGCATCCCTAAAACCAAATGAGTAAAACCATCACCAAGTATTCACTGAGTGAGATGATTATCTCATGTCCAGCCACACCTCATACTGCTGAAATGCCTGGAAGGTCACATCCCTTTTCAAGACAGCCTGACTTCTCCTAGTGTGAAAGGTCTAATGGAAGTGCAGCTTCAGGTGGTGTAACTACAGGCTTTATCCCTTTCTTTTCATTTACCATTTAGCTTACTTAATAATGAGCCTAAAGAATTATTTTAAAGGAGGCATACCTGAAGTCAAGTGTCAGTACAAGGACTTAAAAATTAAACTGCACTACTGATGAAGAAAAGGGCTGGTCATTACTAGAACCTAGGAAATGTGCTGTCTATAGTAAGAAGCCACTGTACTGTCTGCTGTGGTCTTAGAGCAATCTGTGGTGCAGGCCATTAGTCTCATTGGTAACATCTAGAGGATGGCTAAAAGCCATCTTTGTTTCAAGTGCTGGAAGACAGGCTTTCATTTAGCTCCTTCCTCCTGGAACATGGAAGATTCAGTGCATCTCAGGGAACAGACGGTGTAGAGATTGCTGGAGTAGCGGAATGGCAAAACAGATTGGAAGCAATCTCCCACACAACTTCCAGCACATATGTGCACTGGCAGAGCTCAGCTCAGCTCTTAACTCATCCACCAGAATAGAACATGACCATGCAAACAAGCTCAGGTGGTGGATGCGTACAGGAGAATATTTACACCAGGAAAAGCAAGTATGGGTCAAAAAAAGAAAAAAAAAACAAAACCAAGAACCACACAAAGTAAAAGTGGATCCTGGCAAAGGCCAGAGAGTCAAAGCCCTGGAGATATCCCTCAGAAGTTTCTGACTAGGACTGACTAGGTTCTCACCCCACAAAACCCAGACCACCTCAGAGTCCCCACTCAGGGCACAAGCTAGCAGTAGTGTGGAAATGTAACCACACTGGGAAAAGTTAAATTATTGGATGAAGTTTTGAGGTCTTTAAATTCATTCATTTACTGGTACTTGTGCAGCATAGTGTCTTTGTGACAACTTGGAAGTTTATAACTAAGGAATGTACTGCTAAATGTTCAGGTGTGACATCTTGTCCAGGACATGGGATCTAATAGGAATGTCTGTCCTCTGTATGATTTTGCCACTACATATGCAGGTAAGAGCACGTTGCTGCTGCTGTATGAGTAACACTGTGATAACAGCAAAGGGACTTGCCAGCTCAGTTATGAATTCACATGCACTTACCGTCAGGCCATAGATTGGTACTTCAGCACAAAAGAATAATCTGCGGGCAGATTAGTGAGTTATGCAGTGGCTGCCTCCTTAAGTATGGCAAGTAAACAAGCAGTTGTTTTCAAGATCAATATTTTTCAGTACATGTGTAGGGATTGGAAATTTGATAGCTGCCTAGCAAATTGTCTCAGTCCTACAGCTAACACAGCCTTGCTCTGTACACTGGAGGGAAAGATGTGCTGGTGTATATAATGTGCAAAATACACCAAATAATAGTGTCTATATAACTTCAGAAATGGGGAGACAAATACAATTTCCTCAAAACTACTGTGCTTTATAAACGATTCTGGTTGTAATACATTTCAACAGTAGTTGTGAACCTTCTGAGAAAACCAAGTCTGTGCTACCTAGTGTCTGAGTGTTTATACAGACAAAGCTAAGATCTCTATTTTTCTTCATTTTCCCACTCATTCCATCTCAAAACAGAGAGGAATTCTGTTATCTTTTGAGTCAGACTCTACTTTTACAGCAGTGTAAGTCCACTGACTTTTTGGCACTGACACGGATTTATTAATGACTGACAGCAGCGTGGGTGCAGATTCAAGCATTCATTTATGTGCATTTCTGCCTTTGAAAATTGTACTTCCCATATTTTATGCTCCCAGCCAATTTAGTCTACCACTTGTTGCCGTGGAAACATGCACGTCTCCCTTGCCCTCCATCCAAAATGGCAGCATTCCATTTTCCCCAGATTTCCCTTTCCAGCAGTGTTTCTCTTACTAATTCATGCATCCCCAGTGCCCTGGGCCATGGTGAGCACTTGCAATATTCTACTGTGCATTCGTCAACAGGGCTCCCAACAGGTCCTGGTTCCCATTATTATGTGTTCAGAGCACGGATAATAAGCCCTCAGTGGAATTCAGTGAATGGAAAGCTGTTTGTGTCAAGAGGCAGAGAAGACATTTGCAAGTACGATTATTTGCAATAACTGTTTTCTGCCTTACAGAAACACTTTGTTGTAGAAAGGGTTTAAGCTGAAACCTGTGGGAGTAAAATAGTTGCTAGACTGAAGAGTGACGCAGGAAAAGGTTGTTTAATTAAGTTTGATATCTGACTGTTTAGAAAGTTAATGTTTGAACTGCCTAGGTGGCTGGTACTTCTCAAGTATGCCTTGTAAAACCACAGTTAAAGATGCACCATTATTACTTAATGTTTCAATGAAAACATAAATTCGCAGAAAAGATTGTACTTGTAATTTTCACTTCATGTTCTGTTTCATCTCCTTGAATATTTGCGTAAGTAGACATGATGCATTAAGTGGCACTTAAAAGATGATGGAGAGAGAAATTCAGAAATGTGGGCATTAAAGGGGTCAGAGAGGAAGAATGATCGTTTTGTAGACACAAAGCAGAACCAAAATTTGAGCACCTAAAACTGATCTTTACCACGTTGAAAATCTTGGCGTGGGTAAGTGGATCATGGTGGGGCAATGTTTCTTGGCATTGTAAAGTGAAAAATGAGGTATCTTTGTTTAGTACTTCACCACATCTGGGAATCTGTAGTTGTAGTGCTGTCCTGAGGTTCTTGGAAAGTCATTTTTGAGTTGACTTGCTCAGAAACTGCAGATGTAGCTAAATGTACACCCAGATTAGACCCTGGTTTGTACCTTGTCCTCATGTAACAGAGCATGAAGTTCACAGAGCTGTTGGAGACAGAACAATACCAAGCAAAGAGCATTTCAGATTGGCAGCCTAAAAGCATAAAGTGTGACAGTTCAACACAGAGCAATCATAAAGGAAAATTTTATGTAACAAAAGCTGTGCCCTGTTTCCTAAGAAGGACACGTCCAGTGCCACTTTCTGACAGAAATGTCTCAGTGCAGCTTTGCTCACTGAAAAGGTGTTGGCCCTCCAGACTGAGAGATCCAGTGGGAAACTGGGCTGAATCCACAGAACTTTAAGGAATATTTTATTTTATTTTGACCAAAAAGTAGGGGGGTACAAACTACTAGTAGCCCTAATGCAGAAATTAAGTAGATACTGAAGTCAGCCCAGTTTAGAGACTAGCCTAAATTCACCTGGAGATTACCAAGGTTTTTTGATGAAGCTGCGGCTGTGCTCCAAGTCCCTCTCACTGAACTAGAAATCAAGGAACTGCCCTGATTTCAGGAGGCTGGGAAGACTTGACACAGATTTATTCCAGAGACAGAAAGGCAGGGGCAGGCACAAAGAAAAGATCAGCCGTCACTGCTAATTAGCTGTGTACAATTTAATGCATTTCGTTCTTCTTTGGCAGGAATCATCCAGGTTACCTTGTCACTGACGCTAAAAATAGCCCCAGTGAGCACAGTGTGGGCGTCTGTGAAAGCCTCAGCTCCTCGCATGAGACAGGAGCTATATATAGAGCTACAATTTAATTCTGTGGGCGTGTGTGTAAGTCGAGGGAGTCTCCATCCCATTCTCCTTGCTCTGCACTAGACAGCAAGATGAGATGCTGGCAGCAGGGACCAGCTGGGGGGTTGCTGTTGGAGATTTGCATGTAGCTGTAGTATTTTATTAACAGCTTGCACAGTGCCAGAGTGGTTTTTAAACCTGGGATTTGTTTTTTTTTTTCATGTTTTGTCCCTTTCCCATTAGCAGATTCCTTTTCAGGAATTAACATTCCCCTTTCAGGCTAAAGAAAAGAAAAATATTGTGGGGGATGAGGGAGGGGGAAGGACTAGAAGAATGGGGGAGGTGCAAGTGATAGCTGAGATTTTTTGGAGCTGCCTCCAGGATTTAGATATCTGGATACCATAGGCATTAATATTCCCTCTGCCTTTGCTTGGTGTCAGGCAGTAGCACAGAGCTGGGAACCCTGTTGTGTACCCAGTGACAGACAGCACTGGCCTTCCAGTCAAGGGGGCTGAGGTTTAGCGTCTGCTGTGGGAGTTACTCTGAAACCGTCTTCAAGGATAAAAATCAGAAGGAAAGGGGAAATCTCAGGTTTTCTTAACGCCTCCAAGCAACGAGTCGGTTTAGCATCCTGTTTATAGGGCTTTTCAGGTCCAAGATAGCTGCAGTGCAGCTCAAATACATGCGTTAGAAGAGGTTCATGTACATCTGTACGTGCCAGACCTTGACTACCCTGTTCCTTTCTCATAAGGTTTGAAGAGCTCTTGAGAAAGGCAGTCTTTGCTCCCTTGCAAGTATTACACTTTCAAAAACAGAATGAACTTCACTAATGTGAATCCTTGGTCAGCAGGTAACACGCCTAACCATCCTGAGTATGTGATCACGATGGATCCTCTGGACTGAAGCTCTTTAACCAGAGGTGCTTGCTTGCTTGAATAATGAAGCACGGTGCATGCACAATTAATGACAGAGCACCCTAACAGCTCTGGGCGAGAGCCGTGATCTGCAGCTGAATCAGAATGAGCAATTTGCTATCTCAGACCAGAATTTTTGAACACACTAATTCACTTATAAAGGGTTGGAACAGAGAGGACTTAGTCCTGTTTGTTAGTTTTCAATTTAATCAACATGCACATGACAGAGTGCAGGCTGGTATCACTCAGGGTTCAGCATGCACCTCATGTTGCAAATATTGAGTATTTACTTTGTGCAAACATGGGTAGGTGTCATTGCAGGGGGCAATTACTTCTGCCCAGGGACAACAAAAAGTTTCACATGTCCAGGGCACAGCTGATGAGAGATTGTCTTCTGGGAAGACACTAGCTCCTTGCACCGCTGTGTTCTACTTCCCTGACTTCAGTACCAGGAATTCATAATTGAACATGTTTGCCATGGCACAGTGAAGGGCAGGGCAGCAGGTCAGTGCACAGCAGGAAGGGAAGAGCAGAGCAGCAGTTGTGAAGACAGAGAACAATATCCAGGGCCTTTTCTGGGACACAGTCAATTCCTCAAATAAGTTTTCTGGCAAAAGCGGCACATGTGAAAGTAGAAACAAATAAAAAAAAAAAAATCAGAGTTCAAAAATATATGTAATATGTCACAAGGGAGCATAGTTAACGTAAATACACTTGCAGAAAAACTGCTAAAGCAAATGTAATTAATTAAGGGAAAAACATTTTCAGGAAGAAAATAGTGCACTTGTTTTGCCCTGCCAAACTGCCTACAAAGAGCAGCACATGTCCAGGCCAGATCCTCTCGCAGAAATGAGACATCCACACACGCCTGAAGATCTGGGCCTCAGCCATGTAAAGTGACAAGCAGTCACAGAACAAAACGGAAATCTGCAGAAAGCCAATAATGCCCTGTAATGCCTCCCTTTACACTGGATTATCATTCAGGTCCTTAAGCTAGTTTGGATCTGCAGCACAAGCAATTACAGAAAGAAATTAATTTAATTTGCAGAGCTTAATCGATAGGGACCAGAGTAAGCTGCTCTGGTTGTCACAGACATTTGTGCTGTTTTATTACCAAAAACCTGACTGGAACAAGGTGCTGTAGCAGTTGTGAGCTACTGATAATCCAAGAGTTGGGCAGAGATTCAGGCATTCATGGAGGCAGCCCTCACCATTTGTGGGGATGGTCGCTGGGTTACTGGCATTATTTAGGATTAGGTTTTTTGTTTTAGACCTGTCCATGAAATTCAGGAATAATGTTTTATGCACTTAAAGCCAAGCATGTAATTCATTGTAGTCAAAACAGAAGCAAGATAGGATGAACAGTGTGTATCTGAAAGGCTATGCGCTGGTATAAGCAAAATCTCAGCCAGAAAGGCATTTGGCTGCATGTTTTGCAGTTTTAATATACTTGATTTCAGACTTGCCACTTGAAAGCATATAAGAACAAAAGAGAGAGGGGGAGTTTTGGTGTTTTGTTGGGGTTCCCCCACAATTAAACCCAACCAAATTTATGTGCAGACTGGATATAAATGAGTTTCACCGTAACTGTTGCTGGGAATTGCCTGCAGAATACCCAAGTGGATAGAACTCACTTCTCCCTCAAAATCTGTAGCGTAGCTTTTAGTTTGGAGGAGAGAAGAGACAAAGCTTTCTTACTGTGTGGTGTCACATTTGCACACCCCATACCTGGAGGGCAGATGGCCAGTACCACAGCGCTATCACATCACTGATTTATGGGGTGCTGTTGTCAGATGAGTCATTTGCACCTTTGCGTGAAGAACTTGAGCACATTTTTGGACTCTCTTCCAAGAACTGTCTCACTACATGTGATCCAGGGAAACTGCAATTCATACAGCGCAGTGGCTGGCCCTCCAAATTCTGTCAGAGTTACTACAGTTTCCTCCTCCTGCAGCTCTGAGCACAACTTCTGTAGCCTGGTTCATTCAGATCTTAATTCCTCCCAGGAATCAGAGGCTTGGGTTTCCTGCTTTCCTATAGAAAACTGGGTCAGGCTACCACAGTTCCTACCTTTTTGAAATAATCTTAGAGAAGGTGAGGGGGGTGGAAAATGAAGGAAATAAATACTTAGAAAGTAAGGAGGGGGAGAGGAGAGAAAACAGGTCAGAACAGAAAGCCATTGCTTCTAATCAAACACTACTTAATAAATATTGTACATTCATATCAATTATTAAAATGTAGTTCTAGCTAAATCTTTTTGATTCCATTGCCTGTGCCCACCTGGCAAGCTGCAGCTGTATAATCAAGTCTTGTGGGGGTTTTCCTGTTTATTTGTGAAGCTTCAGAGCTACTTGGGTCAAACAGAGCACTGCAAGTTTCCTTCGGTATCTGTTTTTCAGGATAATTAACTCATCCAAGTGGCCAGCACACTCCCTCGTACTCTCCAGACTCTAGAGAGCATCTCATTAAACAAAAAATGATTCCCAGATTTATCAATCCTTGCTCAAGTGTTTATCCAGTGAAAAAGAAACAAACACCACCTTTGGAGGCTGAGGACCTCCTTCTGTTGGAAGTCCACTTATGCAGAGGACTGTATCAAGGGAACTAGGAAACACACCTGCTTGAAGAACCTGCACGTTGGTAAAATCTGACTCTTAAATTTCATTAGAAATAGGTTACTTGAACCTCATTAGTTGGTGTACAAAGGTGGGACCATTATTAAAATCACACAAAATACTACTTGGCCAAGAGACAAACACCTGAATAAAACCATGAGTGCCTCGCTGTTCAGAAAAAGCCCTCTAAATTGAGACTACATGGCTCACGGATGAACAGCCATTGTCATTTGCTTGACATGATCATATTCATTCAGCAAATTAAATTCTGAATGAATTAATACTTCATTAATTTTTCAGAAATCATGTTAAAAAAAAAAAAACAAAAAGCCAGGATCTCACAACAGTCTCTCCAGATAGCAGCTGGTCTATTACAAAGAGATCGGGCTAATTTCTGCAAAAGCCACATTCTGGCCAGGCTACACTGCAGCCTTATTATAGTAATTGTTGCAGGGAGTGGCTGCAGCACACCCAAATACCACCCAACAGGGGAAAAATCCTCCTTCTGCAGAACAGGTTAAACAAACCAGTACTAATGTGGCCAGGAAAGTTCTATTTATAGGCATCATGCAGTTAAGTCTAAAGAAATATTTTTGCAGCCTGTTTACAGTATAAAGGAAAAAGATAACAGCGAATGACAGGCGAGTGGGAATACCAAGCTTGGGTCTACAAGGATGATCGGAGCAGGAAGCTCAGTGTTAGAAGGGACCTTCTGGTGGCCTAGAACTCCAGTGCTCAAAAGCAGCATTACCTGTGA
Organism: Eurystomus gularis; assembly: GCA_013400335.1. Classification (NCBI taxonomy): domain Eukaryota; kingdom Metazoa; phylum Chordata; class Aves; order Coraciiformes; family Coraciidae; genus Eurystomus; species Eurystomus gularis. The sequence goes on along the minus strand of VZZY01012044.1, from coordinate 34,595 downwards.
CTTGCTGTGCATCAGCTGCAATGAAAAAAACCATGCTACGAAAGCCTAGAAAACCAGTGTATGATGGAGGTCAGAGAGCCAAGGCCTGTTCTGGCTCTGATGAAGTCACTGCCAGCTTACATTGCTCTGCTCAGCTTACCCCTGTCCTAGCAGTCACTCAGCAGACAGAAAACAACTCTTAGGAAGACACGGCTGTGGTAAAATTGAATCCTTCCCAAGAACACGGAGACCTCACAAAGATTTTCTGTCACAGCCTTGCACTTAAAGTAAAGGACAGTGTATGTTGTACCACAACAAATCATAGCAATAATGTCAAAACTAAATGCTCAGGTCAATAGGAAATGTTACGTAATTAAATTCTTATATTTTATTCAGTTGAGGAGCTCTGATTTCAAACAGTCAGACTTTTCTGTCCTGGCTGAAATTTGTCAGAAACTTCTATTTGAATTTACGCCACCATAACTACACACAGGATCCTACAGTGAACTGAGAGTCCCAAAAAGTTTTGGAGAAGGGCAGATAGGAAGATAACATTTTTAAATTCAAGTCCTCTCTGCATTTTCATGCAAGCTAGGATGTCTACAATGCTCAGTGTCACGCTTTGTGGCATCAAGTGACAAGTCGTAGTCCTAAGACAACCCAATTTAAAAACAAAGAAAACCAGAATCACTAAAATACCATTTGCAGTGGGAAGTGAACAAGTCCCTGGAGGGTCTGCAAGTCTGGTTTTGCAGACAAGACACTTTGCTACATTTTCCTATCCTGTAAAATCACGGTAACCATGTAGATCGGCTTTGCAGAGCACTACAACATCTGTGGGTGAAATGACTACAAAATAGATTATTATTTCTGTCACTGCAACCAGGGGACTCACGCTCCTACAGAATGCTTGGGCCACATCTCGGAGTTGTCAATGGAATTTCTTATTTCACTCTGCATGCTGATAGTGGCAATGCTCTTTGCATTGAAAAATCAACATAACCCCAAGAGAGATTTTGAAAAAAACAAAAGATTAAAATAAATGGGAATGCAGTAAAGAAGCAGGACTCAGAACATGCTGTGGGCAAAGGCTGGCCAGCCTTGGGTAATGACAGCACGAGGGCAAGCTGTTGGTCTAGCTCTGTGCTGAAAATGCTGGGCTAACTATAGCGTGCATGAAAGAAACGGAAAATAGCACAACAGATGGTGGTATGCTATCTGAAGGGAGGGATATCCCATCCTTTTGGAGATGCTGTGTGGGCGAGTGACAGGCGAGAACTAGAAAGTACTTGTGTTGCCAGGGAGAGTGTTCCCAGAGAGATTCCTGCAATTTGGCAGCAGGTGCGCAGTCACACATATGGTCCCAGCAGGGACTGTCTATCCCAGAAGCATTTGCAACTTTAGGAATCACTATCATTTAGTTTTTTCTGTTCTTTAGGGATTGTACAAAGCTAAGAGAGCGCTTCATTTTCCTTGGTTTACTTCAGTAATTAAGAAAGCTGTCCCTTGGCATAAAGCCTGACGTGACACCCTGTGTACAAAGTGTGAGGGCATGTCCTCTGCTTCTGGGGTGTGAAGGCACAGGCTTAGTAGGCTCACACAGCTCGGTATCACCAGCTCTGGGATAAGTCCTTGCTGTTGCTTTATGCAACACCTTGAAGTGGCAAATATGCCTGCAGATGTTTATTTGTTACTTCACAGGCTGCAGATTGCTTTATATACAAATACAGGTTAACGGGAACAGAGAAGTGTACTCTCCAGAGTTCCCATTGCATGGGGTAACTCTCAGCAGCTTGTATCCATGGCAGAAATGGCCATTCTCAAAGAATTTTGCATTAAATGAGGGGGTGGAGGAGAATTTACATATAGACAGCAGTGGCAGCCCAACAAGCTATGCATGCTAATATTTCTTTGTCTGCTCTCTGCAAATCCAGCTGTGGTTTCTTCCAGTGACCCAAATCCCACAGTTGTACACTGCAGTGGCATCTGTCAGTAGGAGCAACTGTTTATAGGTTAAGTGGAGAGTGTTGCAGGATCTTAATGCTAGCTGTACAACACTGAGCATTCCGGCTGAACTCGGGACATTTTGGGACACTTCCATCCATGTACAGTATTCTCCGTCTGATGGACTCTGAAATGTAGTTCATGCTACAGCCCAAACTGACATGTATTTCTGTTCTCCTGTCCCTGTTCCTTCTGATGGCAGCGGCTGAAATGATGCTCCTGGCTGCCCAGGAAGTTGAGTCATGAGACTACAGACACTTCATTCCTTACAGTGCTTACTTGTGGCTGGCGAGTCAGCCTCAGTCTCCCTGGGGGAGATCAAGCACAAGCATAGTATTAGGCATCGTTTATACAGGGAAGTAGAAACCTAACTACTTTCCTTTTTGCACATATTACCCAGTAAGCACCCAGGAGTGTGCAACTGTGTCACTGGGAGTATTGGGAAGTCGGAGTGAAGTGGCAGTCCCCACCACTGGACTAAGATTTGGTTCTGGTCTACTAGTGACTGACCTGCAGACTCCCTGCTGTTGCTCAAGTAGTGGCTATCAGAGTTGATGTTAGGATCACTTCAAGAGTGGCAGATGTCTTTATTTAAAATAATATAATGGTAATACATACATAATGGGATAGAACTAAAGCCCTGGGATTTATATGATTGCTTGTGTTTGCTTGTCCTGGAAGCATCAAACCCACAATGTTCTCAATTTGCCCAAATCTGAGATATGTAACGTTGCTTCTTTTTCTTTTCTGTGGGAACATGGGGCTCCAGAGTTTTACTCTTGCTTCAGAGGAGAAAAAGAAGAAAAAAAAATCTATTGCTTTGCTTTGAAATATTATTCACTATTTTCAGTGACCTGCACAGTGTGACCCAGATCATAACCAGCATGTGGTTTCAGTTGGAAGACCCTTCAACATACATTTTAATATACAACCTTGAGCCCTTCATCAGCCTTCAGCAGAGGAGTTGCACTGGGAGTCTGCACCACTTGTACTGTTATTTGAAGAGCATGTTCTTTCAGCAGTTTTTCCTGCTGAGCTATTTTTAGCTTGAATGTATTCCCCAAACCAGTTCTTTGCCCAGCTGCAAGGCAAAGCAGAAGGAAGAGCAAGAGGTAGCGCTGCTCACAGACATTGCTACCAAAAGAAACACTCACTCATCAAACTACAGACTCAGAGCATGACTTTGGCTGAATAATCAGTTGTACTTTTATCACCCTGATGACTAAATACTGTAATTCTATTACAAACAGGAGAGATCCCCTACGTAGCAGCTCTGTTAATCCAGACTGGGGGAGGAGATGGAAGGGAGAGGAGAAAGCTCCTGTTCTGAAATAAGCAGCTATTACATTTACACCCTAATGTAGGCGCGTTAGTTCTTGTATATTAAGTAATAGCTCAACTTAAAATCAAAACCCCTATGGTTATGTTGGTCCTGGAATGTGCCACAACATCCTCCAAGAGTATTTAACTGCATGTTAAGAGAGGTATGAAAGCAACAGCCTCCTGAAGGTGATGAAACCTTGCATCAGGCCTCTGAACTGAAAAACAGGCTCTGCTCTCCGGCTGTGTCTGGCCTTTCTCCCTCACACATTGAGAAAACGATGAACCCGAAGGTCAACTGCAGCAGGGCTTTCACAGGTGGTGAAAACAGTGATTACTGTAAAGCCTTCTCCAGCTGAATCCTCTCACATAATTACAGCCTGGTTCTGTTAGTGTATCTCAACCCACACAGGGCTTATCAGTAAGTAACACTATGCAATAGCAAACCTGTCACAAGGATGTAGGTCACTCAGGGACAGTGGGTTGTGATACAAGGGTCACACTGGGCAATTATGTAGTTTTTATTCCAACTGAAATCTGAACTCCTCATTGCAGGGCTTATATCGCTGAAATTATAATGACGGACAACTGTAATTGCCTGGCAGATAAGTGACAACATAATTAACTGAATTCTTGCCGATTTGCAGCCTTGAAAATCCAGACAGAACTAAAGGCCAAACAAATGACTAAGATACATAGTCAAGACAACATATACAGCCTCTACATTTATCCAGCTTCTTCTACTGGACACCCAAAGGCAGTATTCTTATTTGGATGCAAAAAAAAATAGTTTATGAAGGAACGTAGACACAAATACTGGGCAATTTGAAAGCAGTAAAGTTTTTGTATGCAGCTCACAGAATCTACCATATCAACTCACCCTTTTCATACTGCTCGTCAGCCTCTTACTATGAGAGAATGGCAGTGACCTTATCCCGTTATGGAAAATGCTGGCACATCACTCAGCTACCACTTTTTTGCATGCTCCAGAACTACCTTGAGGTATAAACCAGTTTGTCTCAGTGTCTGCCTTCTAATTTTGTACAGACTGTAAAAAGCAAGTCCCTCCTACCAAGGATTTACTACTACCCATATCTGTGCATTGCAAGCAGCACTACACTGCCACAGCGCAGTGCGTGGGTGACTCAAAGCCCTGGCACACATCCCCTTCACAGCTACTTATAGGAAGGATGAAAATAAACTTCTTGTTGAATTGAACATGATGTTCTGGTAATAGGGATGCCAATTTAAGAGGCAGAGTCTTTGCCTCCTGATGGGCAGCAGACAGAAGCTGCTTTGTGAGGAGCAAGCACAGGGCTTTTCTCCTCCCTTTGCCTGGACTGGAGTGCTCCTGTGAGAGGGATCCTCCCCACCCACCCCCTCCCAGTTCTATCTGCAAAACTGCCTCTCACAAGAGACAATCAATGCAATTGCTGCTGGCTACAGCTCACCTACTGAAGGCTGGATTGATTGCTCACTTGTCAGTCCAGAGTCCACAGGCACATGCACGTGTCCAAGTCTATCCAGTCTACCTCTCCCTTTGTAGAAGATTATCAGAATCACATGGATCTAACTAAGTAAGAGCATAAAAAGGATTCCAAAGTATGTCTTTTGGCTTCAGCTACAAATCCGAAAGAAATCCAGTTTTATGAAAATCATACATACAGTGCAACAGACTCTGTGCAAAAGTGTGTTTGGGACACAAAGGAACACATTCTGGGGACAGATAAGACACCCCATGAATGAAAAATGTGAGCATTTTTGCAGTAGATTCTGCTGAACATGTGCTAGGGTCTGCCAGGCAGGTGAGACTGCAGACCAGTAAAAGCAGCTAGAAAGGAAGGACTGTCTGAGGTATGAGAAGTCAGTATAGCCCCACACACGTATGGGTGAGCTGTACCTGTTCTGAACTTGTCTCACATCAGCCGTTCTGTGCCCCTACCTGGAAGCCCACTGTATGCTGTAGCTTTGCTGAGATGCAGTTCCCACAACAGACAAAGCAGACAGTAAGGTTAACTATGAGGACGGAGAACTTGGCAGCATCTCCTGCTTGTAGGACATATTGATGCATTGGACATATTGATGCATTGCCCATCTGACAATGGGCAGATCCTGGGATCCTACTTACATGCAAATTCTCAGACTGCTGAGAAATCAGAGTCACCTGTAACAGTCCAATGCCATCAACCTTGATGTAATGCTGGTCCCAAGCCATTAATTTCCTTAACATGAAAGAGGCAATCTGACTGTGTGAAGCAGATATTGATCTATTGGTCAGCAGTCACAGACAAGTGTAAGAGTTGCTGGGCTCACAAACATGTGACCTTGCTCCAGAGGGGATAAGCAATTAGCGGTTTTCCCCTTGAAGCCAACTCCAGCCTCTGCACTTGTGCACGTCGAACATGTTAGTTAGCAGGACCTCAGAGCAGACTCTCACGGTGAAGGGCTGCAGCCCACTCCACCAGACCAGCCAACAGAGACTTCCCCACCCATGGGGCAGGTAGGGACAGTACTCGTTATCTCCCTGGGCAGCCTGTTTTTCTACAATTATACACCGCACATGTACGTCAAGGGAAACAGCCAGACACATATAGATTTATTGCCCCTCTCAGTGCCAGCGTGGAGCATTCACGAACGTCACAAGATTTCCATGTGCACATTGCACTGAGAAAACAAGTCTCTCGAAGCCACATGCAGACTCTCAGCACCTAAGGTACGTTGAGGCCAAGAGCGCACATGGCTGTACCTGCAGGGTGTTCCTGGGGAAAGCCACAGGTGACTGCGCTAACCTGCCATGACCTGCTCCTCTCACTCTCAGAAGTAATACTGCACAGGACATGGGAACAAGCAAAATCTTTGGCTTCTGAGAGATGGTAATATATAAATTTATCCAGTTATCTTTCTGAGCCCAAATTACTGGAGAAAACATTCTAAAAGTAATCTGAAAATACCCCCACAACACTCCTCAAACTTGAAACAGCTGACAAACACCTGGAGCTTGAAGGTTTATACTCACTTTGCCCAGAACAACAAAAACACAAAAAGTTCCTTAATTTCCTGAACTTAAGAAATAGCTGTCCGTGTAGCACTGTATACCCCTTCACGGTGACTGCTTTAGCATTATAAGAAAATATTCAGGTTTTGGATTCTATCCAGACTTGGAGCATCACTGACATGTGTACAGCAAACTCTATCTGAACTGTATCCATATATCATTTACAAGCACATGACATTGGTGCCTCCGGTTTTGTTCCGTTTCCCTGAGGCAGCTGCAGTCACCTCAACTGAGGGGCTGCCAGTTCAGCTCTGCTTCCTTCTGCTCTTGGTGTCCCTTGGTTGAAACTAATAGGGAAATAAATTCCTGGTGTGGATACTCTTAACTTGAGACTGTGGTAATATTAATTGACAGTCCGAGCATTTATACCATGGGGGATCTGGACTGAGGTAGAACTTGCCTACAAGTTACTCAAGAGTTTTCAGGAGAGTTTGAAGACCCTTCCAAAAACGGCTAGCCCTGCAGAGGTGCTCAGAGGGAGGGCTCCTGCCTCAGCCAATAGTACAAAAAATATCCAAACCGACATTTTAATATCACCCAAGAACACAACAGCATTAATTGGATGCTTTTCCCAAAAGCAAAAAATAGCTATCTAAATTTAAATCAACTGAAAATAAACCATTACTGTGGCACAACAGCAGCAATGCACTGCATTAGTGCTTCCAGCCACCTCAATGATGTGAATCCTGTGAGCCGATGCGTTAAAAAACAACAGAAACAGAAAGCTCAGGGCTTACCTGTCCACGTCCTTGTCCACGTCCACACTACAGCAGAGCTGGAGCCTCATGCCCACCTCAGACCTTCAAATGGCTGCTACACCCAGAGCTGCAGAGCAGCATGGCACCCAGGATGACCTCAGGGTGGAGTCCTGCAGCTGCCCACACTCAGGTGCAGGAACTTTGCTGAACCCACTGCAAACGAGCCAGCACTTTGCTTCAAAATGGCCAGCAGCTCTGTAATACAAAATCCTTACTCTGCAAAGCTTGTGGAGATCGTCCACAGCCCCCTGACGGTTCGGTTCTTAGCCTTCACAAAGGCTCCTTCATGGCAGGTACCTGCTCATCCTCTGGGATCACACACCGGCTCCCCTGCTGTGATGCCATCTGCTAATAGTTGCTATTCACCTGGAGTTTATTTCCTTCAGACATGGATTTGAACATGCCCTCTCCAGAGCCTCAGTCTCTCAGTCCCCACTTCCAGGCCTGTGCTCCCCAGCAGTGGTGTGAGGAGAGCCGGCCGCCATTTCCTGTGGCTCGGTTTCCCTGAGGCATGGCGGGTTTCCAAGGCCGTGGCCGTCTTCTGAGGAAACACCCTGAGCTCAATGCACAGCGGGTGTTCTCTGGCTCTGTCAGAGGCAGGATTTCGTCTTTTGACAACTTCAGGGACAGATATGAAATAACTATCCAAAACGGAGCATTTGTTCCTGAGGAGAGCACACAAAGCCCCTCAGCGCGCAGAGAACAGCTCACCCAAACAGAGGCACTAACTCATCTGAAACAGTTTCTTACTTAAAAGGTCCCTCCAAGATGGACGTGTATTTCTGAATACTTTCTCCTGCGCTATGCAGAGCCCTTGACCTGACAGGAGCCCTCAGAAATGTGTTGGTTCTTATCTTGCTCTGAGCCTGACTGCAAGTGACTTTGAGGGAAGCTGGCGTATGAAGGGGGAATGCGAGTTCCGGTCTGAGGACACTAAGTGCGGCTGGGGCTGCAATGAAGCCCCCTCCTTCATCCTCCCAAAACAGCTGGGTAACTCTGCTTGCACAATAAATACCCACAGCAGCAACTAGTTCCTTGCTATGGTGGATGATCAGGCAAAGGCAACGTGCTCTGCAAGCAGGCGTTCTCCTCTCCGGAGGTAGAAAAGACCTTCCTGTAGAAAAGGCCTCTCACGTCCTGATTTCAGTGGAGATGTGGCCCCTCCCTCAGCCCTCGCTCACCCAGCTGGGCTGGGCTCATGGCTGCTTCGCCTCGTTACAATCAGCAGCCCTTGGTGGAGGCATCTGGAGCCCTTCACCTTCCCTGACTTGAGCTGTTTCCCTTCGCCCAGAGCCCAGCCACCGTGCGAAACATCTCTCAGAGTGAAGAAAGCAAACCAAAGGGGTTTCTGGGCAGAAAGAGGCTCTTCCTGAACGGAAAAAGTAACAGAAACAAAATGTCCCTACACCTTGTTAGCGACAATGTCAGTAGCGTTGCCAACTCTTGTTTGACCGTGGCTCTCGCTGTATTTAATACTTTCTCTCTATTCCCACCTTCCTGATATCCTGTTAGAATTTCATTTTGAAAAAAGGTCCACATCTGCTTTTGTGACTATGACAAAAAGCTTGCAAGTGTGGTCCATGTTTCTGAAAAGCTCAGGGGAAAAACCCCAGTGCCCTCTTGTGCATATATACGTGTGTGTACGTCTGCACCTTTTCCTTCTCTTGTGGGGGAAGCTGAGGGTGTGCACAGAAATATATTGTTGTCTGTGGGCACCTACTGTGTATTTATCAAAGGGAAAAGGGAAACAGGGTTTTAAATAATTAACTGTCATGCATATTATAACTACATATATAAAAATATACAGAGTATTCATATACATATACATTCGCATACTGCTTTAATCATTCCTGTTAGGCTTTTAATCCCCCAGTTTAAAAGGGGCCTCTGAAATCTAATGTACAGATTCTGTGAGAATCTATAAATCTCACATGGAAGGGCTGTAATTAAGAATGGTTTGAGAGGGAAGCATGTGAGCAGCAGGTCGGGTGGACCTTTCATTTGCAGATAAGCCCTCCCAGTAAGTCATTCTTCCCTGATTTATAAAATGCACATTAATCTCTTTCAAACAAAACCTAGCCAGGGTTGTATCATTTCTGAGACATATAAGGAAATGAGCGGGGAGGGAGGAGTCCGAGGGTAACAGGAATTGAAAATGCATGTTTAAAGCCTTTAGTAGGACATTTCAGCATCATTCCTGTTTCTGTTTGGAGTATTGCAACTTCCACTGCTGGAGTATCCGACTCATTACTCCAAAGAGAAATAGAGAGACCAGCATAAAAAGCCTAAGCAATAGAAAATGTTAGGTAGGATGAACGAGTTAGGCTGTAGGTGTTTCAAAGCACAAGAGCTCTCAGTTTTCTGCTATAGTAGTTGCAATGCCTTCTTGCTGCCTAAAATGAGCACTTTCCCAGTCATCTCAGGGAAATTAGTTAAAAAAGGATAAAGGGTGGCATTTATATGTGGGACTGTTGGTCTGGTAACATATGAATACAGAGTTGATTGTAAAGGTATGTTTGATAAGGTTTACAAAGCAAGGAGAAATTAGAATCGGGTGATTTTACCAATTATTTATGGTCTGTTAACAGTTATACAAGAGATGGAAAAATGAGGTATTTGCTAAAATGTAGGTCTTGTCATAGCATCACTTGATAACCATTCCTTTATTTCCTATACACAGCAGAGGGATAACTGCTGCAGCAGTGGTTTGCTCTGAGTATTTCTTTGTCTCTGTAACTTCATCTCTGGCTTGGCAACATCTGCTGGAGCAGAGACGATGAGAATCCGTAACGTTGCCAGAAAGCATCGTAAACTCTTTCCGATCTGCTTGCCGGATTATTACTTGAAAGCTAGCAAATGCAGCCTGTGTGCGTGGCTGCCGAGGGGAGGGGTTCAATTACCTGAGATTCTCTGCAGATATTAGCAGTGTCTCGTGGGGATGTCTCATTTAGTATGCAGAATAAAATCGCTGTGGCACTGATCATATGATTTGAAGACTCAATCCTGAAGCAGCACTACTGAAAAGGGGAGGTGAAACTGCCTAAGACACTCCGTTCAGACAGCATGAGGCTGTGAGCAGCACACGAATTTTATTCAGCAGGCAGGAGGAGAGCTGCTGGATTGGTCTGTTAGATGTGTAGTCGGGAAACCACGGGAAAGCTTTATTTCTGGCAAGTCTGCATTTTGTCAGGATGCACCACTGGTGTTACTAGAGAAAAGGAAGCCCGCTGCTATGTGAGATTAAAAGGTAGAGGCAGTGATAGCTACAGAAAATCACCGTGGAACTCATTTGATAACCACCTTGAATGCCCCCTCAAGTGAATTTAACTGTTGGAGAGCACTGGTTCCAACCGACTGACTGCAAAGTATGGTGAAAAGGATCCACGTTCGGAGGAAGCGTTTCACTGGCAGCAGAGCAAACTAGAGGAGAACTTCTACCTGCATTTCTGACATTTGGGAGAAATATAACAGAGCATTTTGGTGCCAGGATTCTGGTTATTTTTTTTTCTTCCTGAGTTCTGGAGAGGGATTCTGTAGTCCCCTCCTCCAGGAGAACACCAACCAGAACTCAGAATACTGCGGACTTTCCAAAGAACAGGCATGGTACAAAATGTGATTTTGGTGTTTTTCCGCAGGCGACTCAGCCAAAGACCTGCTGTTGAGGAGCTAGAAAGAAGAAATATACTTAAACGTGAGTATTTTTTCCTAAAGTCTTTTGTATGTTTGGTGAAACCAGCGATTGCATTTCTAGGACATATTATTTTAAAATAGACAAATTAATTCCCTTGGGATCATTTTCTGTACCTAAAACTTTTAATTTCTAACATCCTGGGTTTCAAATACTGCAGGAATCAGAATTACACTTTGACAAAGGCTTGCAATTTAGTACAGAAAAGAATGACTTGTTCACATTTAGCCTTTCAAATCATTTTGATTACACTGTTACCGATGTCTAGGAAGGGAACACAATCTTAGTGTCCCACACGGCAATGACAGTTGGACTGTCATTTTTCAAGACGTGGACTGTCATGGCAAACTGTGCATGGAATACCACTGAGGCTGACGTGGAATGGAGAAAGCTTCCTTGCAGAGGTGTGATTCTCCTAGCAAGCACATTTGTTGTATCATTAGAGACCTTCCTAAAGACAAGTCAAAGAAAGATCATTCTGATGTAGTAGAGTTATTAGAGGGACAGTTCCAGGCCTGTTGTAGATGCTGCCACAGGGAAGTGTTCTCAACATCTCTCAAACGCCAGGCGTAAACTTGTAACACTTTTCCTAAAGTTTGATCTTCTGACCTGGGGATCAAACAAGTGCTGAACAGAAACCCTTTCTGTGTAAGTGCTGGGAATCCTCTAAGTTGGGGGAAGATGTGAGAGAACTTTGAAATTGTCTCCATTATGGATCTCAGACAGGAGAAAGGGGGAGGGGGAGGCAGTCTGCTTCAAGGAAGAGTGTAGCCCTTCTGTTATTTTCATGGTCTATTTCATGTTGAAGGACAAAAACCAGAAGGATGTAAACTGTTTTGTTTCTCATTAAGCAAGCATAAAACATAAAGCCACATCAGCTTATGTCACACAAGCAATGCTTCCTATGCTATTTAATTCGTATTTTTTATTAATGTTTGTAATTCCAGAGGAAAGAAACTTGCCTTCATTTTATTGTCTGCAATTTAATGTCTCAGAACTTCTTAGTAGTTCATAAAAAACCCTTATGCTCCTGCCACTGAAGTTATTGGGGATTTCATTTCACTAACACAAAGGAATTCCACAGGCACCTTCTATTTCATGGTATTTTCAGTACTGTTCCAATGCATACATCACACATGGTCAAATTAGGTGTATCTAACACATTCAAAGCTAAATAAGAGAAAGGATACATGCTTTGCAAATGTCCATGGATGAACTTGGCCTAACTTCACCTGCCGTCTACCACAAGGGACAAGAAAAATCAGTAACCCAAGATTCTCAAATATATGGGGCCAGGTTTTCAAGAGTCAGTATCTAAGACCTCTGAAAATCCATTTCTTTGGGTTTTTTGTTGTTTTTTTTGTCCTGGCTAAGGAAGAGCTGACCTCTACTGAAATAATCTGTTCCTCTATGTTTACTTTTTGAAGTGTGCTGGTTACATCCTTAATCTGGGTTAAACTGACCAGCTTTAATAATAAAAAAAGTTTGAATACATTCATATAATGAGCTTAGAGAGAGATAAAGCAGAAAGAAGATAAAGCAGAATTAAAGATATTTCCTGAATGCCAGCTAAACATACTGGTCTAGATTTGGATCTCATTTAAAGAGCTTCCAGCAGAGAGCAAATTTACTGGCTTCAGTTCAGTTGCTCAGGCTTTATACAGATTCAACTGAGGTCAGAACCACTTTCTGTTTTATCTGCCCCTTCCATTATATAAAACGCCAGGTATCTTGTGAAGAGCCAAGGTCATCACTTGGCTCTGCCAGTTGTGGTCTTGAAAGGCTGGACAGATGCAACAACTCCAGTTTCAGTTTTGTGTGAAATTGGAAATTAGTGAAGTCGCCTTTGTTTAATGGGGATATCAGCATTCTTGTTGGGGACTTCAAAAACACCTGGATTGGATCTGACGTGCAAAGCTGTAACAGTAAAACTTCCCTTCAGTGAAATCACTACAACTGCCTCCAGGTTGTGAGGGTTTGGACAGTTGCATCCTAAGCTTCCCAACACTTTTATGTTCATAATCCACACTGCTAATGGAAGCAAGACTACCCCAAAGCTGCTCCAAAGACTAATCATGTTTGTACAACGCTGTCAAAACGAGAAGCACACTGCAAGTGCCTAAGCACAACTAGTACGTTAGTTTAAAAACAAATCTTGGTAAGATTAAAAAAAAGTGACTTCTCACCTGCCTTGGGGGCATGTTTTCTGAGAGAAAAGTAATACTTAAAAAACAAAGTTATTTTTTTGACTTTCTTACAGTTTTGTTGATCTGTAAGTCCTTTCACTATAGAAACACTACTGGTTTACCACAAAGCATGAAAAGCACGTGAACTAAAACCACGACTCAGGTGGTCCCATGTGTTCCTCCTGCATTCACGGCACGCTGACACTCCCACTCGAGAAGGCAGCACCTCTAAACCACACCGTACAACCCCCAGGTCATTCCGAACACCAGGAATTGTTTCAGTGTCGCACACAGCTACAAATTCCCCGAGTAACTCACAGAGCAGCAAAAGGAATTACAGCACTGCACGTGCACTTCATCCCTGGGAGCATCTCTACTGAGATTTACAGAACCAGCCCTCACTAATGAATGGATCCAAGTGTAGACAGTGATGCTGTTGGGAAAATCCTCTCTGGTTGGTGTCTGTAATAATGCTTGAGCTGTAGAACGCCCTTGCCAGCACTTCCTATCACATCTTGGTTTCTTTTTTCTAAAAGAACTATTTATTCAGACGGAAGCACTGAACCTCAGTGAATGCCTCAGAGAAATAGGTCATGATATAGATCTAGTGTACTTGGAAAAGGATTTTTTGATCAGGAATGTCTATTTGTGCTTTTTCTTTAGGAATTCTCTCAGTGCATATCACAGTCATGTCTTGAAAAGACACCACACCACAGAAAATTCTCTTATTTTAATAAAAATATGTAAATAGCAATATCTGTTCTAGAAGGGGTGAGTTAAAACTGAATGAAGCATATTAGTAACTTCTTGCAGGTATCTCTACATCTTAGAATACACTCTACTTTTTAAAGCCTGTTCTCTTTTTTAAACATTTCAGACTTAAATAGCTGCTCAGCCCGGACAGAGCATTAATTTTAGCTGTCCTATTCTCTTTTAAATTTGTGTGTCTTGCCACCAAATTGTAACAGCCTTTTAGATTCACTTGATTTACGTTTCTACTATAGCCAGTTGTAGCTATGCGCTACTACGTTATTTAAATAGATTCTTAAGATTACATTTCAGTGTAATCTAATGAGCATAATAATAAGGGAGAACGCCTCATTACTAAAAATATCATTTTGGAAGCTCCTCTGCAGTGCTAGCATTTTTTCAAGGCATATTAAAAAGCACGTGTGCGCTTTAACGCTGGAAATCCTTAATGGAAGTGGTATAATAAACTCCATAGTAGTATCTAGAGAATCCCAGACTGGTTCAACGTTTTTCTCTGCCTTCAGCTTTGTTCAGGTCATAGGCCCACACCTTAATTTAGCAGCAGATAGTACTAGAAATAGAAACGCCATTAAGTCCTTTCCCAAGGCAAAGGCTATATTTCACACAGTGTTACAGCACTCTGGGCTATTTTTAGACCCAGTGTGTAGGAGTTATCACGGCTTGAATGTTAATAGGCACAACACACAAAAGCAAGCTGGCTTGGGTTAGAATGGAATGTTACAAAAGAAAACCCCAGGAGGATCAAGAGGTTCTAATGTCAGTGGCACATCCTGAATAGCAGAGAAAAAAAGAATACAAGTGAAAGATAACTCCTGTGGCAGCGTGACCAGCTAAAGATGTAGCCTGAGAATAAGGAAGGGAAGAACACACTTTCCCTGGAGCCGCTGCAATAAGTCTTTTCAGCATCGAACAGCAATGAATGGCTCTAGCAATACGGAGAACAAAATATGATAATTATCTATGGAATATTTTGATTTTTCCTTCTAAAGCTTATGCATTGGAGAGTTGATGTGGCTGCTGCTGTTTTATTAAATCTTGGATTTTAGAGCACAGGAAAAGCTGACACTGGCACCAGTACATTGTCTGTGCAGAGAGGTAACTCTGTGTCCTACTAGAGAATCAGAGAGATGTACTCAGCTAACAAAACACACAACTAAGAACCACTACTAGTTTTCCTGTGCTCTAATTTTTATTGCCTGGCACTTTGGAAAATAGCAATCTTCCTCATGAGGAAAGTCATCTTTTTTTTAATATTCTCCGCAGAACGAAATGATCAAACAGAACAGGAAGAAAGAAGGGAAATCAAACAAAGACTGACAAGAAAGGTAAAATCTTGCAATACCTTCTATTAGTTTTTAGAAACTTAGCAAAGCTAATATAACATCAACCAGTCATAGAGGTCATTATTCACAAAACCTCCCTTAATATACATGCTCCTCAGCAGCATCTGAGGTAGTGGTGTCTAATAATACGAATTACAAAAATATCTAACTTTTCTCAGATACTTGAGACTTAGTATTTACATATAAACTTTAAATCAAAACCTGTATATTTGTTTGCACACTGTGCATTTTGCAGATATATTGCTAGAAAAGGACCAAGTTCCTTCTTTGAGGCAATCAGCAGCAGAGCTGAGCTCCTGCTGAGCACCAGGTGGGCTCCCACAGCACATTTCACTTTGCATTTAAGGTATTCTTGGAATCAGAACTAGATCTTGTTGTTGTTCTGTTCCTAGGAATCCCTACTGGAATTATAAGCCAAGTACAATTTAACAAGCTGATAACATGTTAAAGCCAAATTGAAATTCTTACAGTCCTGAAAACCTTGCACAGACCATCTTCTGCTGACTGCACCAGAACCCCCCTAAAGCGCACAATACTATACACAGACCGTAATACATTCATTCTCACTCCTTTGCATACTGTAAATGCATCTTATCAATATCCAGGTTAAAATATTTTCCCCTTTTGGCCATTATGAAGCCACTGTGCTGAAGCCCACACCTCCATTTAAACCATGACTACTCAGTGCTCTGAAGGACGAATATTTCCCTGGAATTTCCAGGGGTTGGGTCTTTTCCCATGTACATAAATGCACACTGAGCTGAGAGGGGAAGCAGAAAATGCTGCCCGTTTTATTGGTATGTTTGCTATTAACACTGGTTTTCTTTTACAAAACCCTTTGATACAGCTTAACCAGAGACCCACAGTTGATGAACTAAGGGACAGGAAAATCCTGATTCGATTCAGTGATTATGTGGAAGTGGCAAAAGCACAGGACTACGACAGGCGAGCAGATAAACCGTGGACAAGACTCTCAGCAGCAGACAAGGTACTGCCGTAATTAAAATGACATATTACTGCTTTCTACTTGCTTTGTCTATAACGATGCACCCAATTCTGCAGACGTTTAACCTCCGGGACACTTAATCTCTGTAAATGTTACCATTATTTTTTATGCTGAAACCACATTGACCAGTGCATATGGTCATAAAAAATGCTATTTATAAAAACGGGTATTTCATACTATAAAGGCTTCTACCCTGCCCATCAACTGCTAGGAAAAAAAAGAAAGACAAAAAAAAAGGTGGATAGAATCCTTCTTAATGCTGCAGGGCTGCAACTCAAACACATTTCCAGCCAATGCAGTATTAACTTTTATCCTCAGACTGGAAGCTTTGTCCCAGATATCCTCCCCTATGTTTCTAAACATGTAAATATTTCCTTTTCTGTTTCCTATGAATGCTCAAGGAGTCACTTGATCCCCTATTTTCACGAGCATAAACAGACACTTGGTTTTTTTCCATCACATACCTGCCATGTAGCTGATTTACATCCTAATTTAACTTTCACACTTAGGTGCTTGAGTAGTGAGAAAAACAGTTCAGCACAATTCTAGAGAGAACAGTTGCTGAGCAAGTTCTGAAGTCTGAGGGCTGCAGCAAGCAGAACGAGTAGGGACGCTGAGATAGTTACTGGGTAAAGCAGCAAATACAGGACTGTTCCTTACTGCTTTGTCCTGAGATGTGGAGATCAAACACTTCATTCTCCATCCCAGTGTCTCCTCAGGAAAAAGCGGAACAAAGTTTTAGAGGACGCATAGAGAAAAAAAACAATGTATTTCTACTACAGTAGCTGGTCACCGGAGCTTGCCAAAATGGTGAATAAACTATTACATATTAATCAATGGAATAATAACTCTGTAATTTCCTTGTATGTACTGGGTATATATTAAAATATGGCTTTCCCAAGTTTTCTGGTCTTCTATGGTTAACTAGGCAGGTTTAGAAGCTAAAAACAATGACAAGGGTTCAATTGCATATACTGGTGAGACTCGTCAGAAATTCAGGGTCAGGAATTTGACCATTGCATTTGTGACTGAAAAACTTCTCTTTCAGAGTAGACAAATAAATCAGTTTTCCTCCTTTTTCTTTTAATTAGCCAAATCTCCAATCTAAAACACGAACACAGATACAAGCTCCATCGTTTTAGGTAGCTAAACGACAAAGTCCCACATATATAAGAATCAGTGAAAGCACCAGTCCACTCGCAGTTGCCATTTAAACAAAAGAATGATCTCACTTTTAT
Source organism: Eurystomus gularis (assembly GCA_013400335.1). NCBI lineage: Eukaryota > Metazoa > Chordata > Aves > Coraciiformes > Coraciidae > Eurystomus > Eurystomus gularis. The sequence goes on along the minus strand of VZZY01012044.1, from coordinate 17,247 downwards.
AGTCTTGAAGTTCATTATTTTAAGCATCAAAACAGAACATTTTTCTTCACTCAGGACTGTGCAGTCCTACAGATAGAGGTGGTAACACACTCTGGACTGGTATTTGCAAGTTATGAGGAGGCAAACAGTCTGATTTTCATGTCAAAAATGACGCACGTTGTAATACTACAATAGTCAGTTGACCAACTGATCAGCTTCTCTTAATCTTAAATTTTAACTGAAATCTTATTAAATGTGAGACAATAAGCACTATGGTTTTACTCTCCTGCCAGGTTTGCTTCTAGACAGAGTGACCCTGTGAGCAGTCAGCACTGAATGATTAGAAGAACCACATCACCAATGCACACAACCCAAACATTCAGCATCCCTACCGGCACAGTTCACTTTGTACCAAATACCTCGTAGTTCTACCTCAGAAAACTCCTGCTCTGCTCTGCCAAGTCCAGTAGTTTACAGTGCTTATAAATAACATTATTTGTTAACCTTCTTCTATTTCCAATTCCTAGGCAGCAATTCGGAAAGAGCTAAATGAATACAAAAGCAATGAAATGGAGGTACATGCGTCAAGCAAGCATTTGACAAGGTCAGTTTTCCAGCTATTTATTTCCGTTGCCCACTAAAGAAAGTCTGCTTGAGTCCAGAATCTGTAGATTTTCTCTTACATGCTGGATGTGAGAGGAGAATATGCAAAGGAAGCCTTTTTTTTTTTTAAAGAAAATGGAAGTATTTATCGTCTTCCTGTTCCAAACCTGGCTTTTCTGATTTTGGGGTTTTTTTTCACTTTGATTAGCATGTACTAAGAAGCCCCCAGACCTTCTCCAGAACATCACTCAGCTTGCATTCTTTGCACCAAAGATTCCAAGGCTATGACAAAAAAATTAAATGTAGGGTATAACATAGAAAAAATAAGATTTCTTTGAAGTAGACGAACAACTTAATACACTAGATAAAGGTTTTTTCATTAGATGTACTTGAGCGTCCAACCTTATCATCACAAGCATCGCAACTTCCCTGCTAAGAAATAGAAAACTCTACATCCCACAACAAGACACACACAACGCCTGTGAGCAACACGTGTTTTAACAGATTCAGCCTGTAGATTTCTGTATCCCTTGAATGCTGGTCCAGCAGAGAGGTCAGGAGGGGTAACTGGTTTGGACTCTTGTCAGTGTGAACCTCGTCAGTCCAGTGCTTGCCTCCCCTGCCAGCACTGACAGTACTATGTTTAAACATGAAAACATTCATTTGCCTTGTCTACATGGGGAAAACACGTGAGAGGGGTTGATTCTACAGCCATTGGTATTTGCAAAAAGACCTTGTTGATTGGAGAACAATGGGAACAACACTCAGTTATTTCCTACGATTCCTACCAGGTCTCCTGAGCAGGTCCAGTTGCTCTCCCAGCCCACGTGGGAGCTGCTGGGAGCACGGTGTACTCCTGCCCTGCCTGTGGGCGCTCTCAGGTGTGCTGGCTGCTAAAATAAGTTGCCTTACGCGGTGCTAAGGAACGGGCTGTGCAGCCGTGCCTTCTGAAGGCTCACTGCAGCAGCCAGACCTAGTTCTGAACACAGAACGAATTCCAGCCTAACTGAGCTTTGGCTATTCCAGAGAAAAGGTGGTCCAGGCAAACACACTTGAGTCATAAATGCAATGCACAGGGATCGAAATGCTGTGTTTATATAATCCCAGACTGTTCATGCAATTGTTAGGGCCCTTTTAACATAACGGGACTCAGACTCCATGTTTATGGCAAGGCATCGCCACATTAATAGAACGAAATATGGGAAAAAAACAAATGGGATGTCTGCAGCTACAGAGAGAACTCCTCTAACTGAAGCCACCTGGGGAGTTTAAGCAGATTATAGTGATACATTTTGAGATTTGTTCAGGATATTACGAGTAAACAGGCTTACAATTTACAATTAGTGCTAAGGCATTACAAATGATTGGGACTTTAATTACGTCTCTCAGCCAAAAGAGCAGAGCAAGAGTATATTTATTCCAGACAGACTCTTAAGACTATCACACATTAAGCCAACACTATGTCCCCACGTTTTCCAGAGCATCAGCTCAACATTGCTTAACTCTTACAAAAGAACAAGATGACTGCATAAATAAAGAATATTTCTACCAGTGACAAACTGTGGCTTAATTCCTAAAAGAAAAATAAAAACAAAACAAAATCAACCCCACACCTGTGTTAGCTATTGCACTCCCAACTAACTGTAAACTGGTTAGAACGGGCCCTGGTGACTGTAAGCGCACTGCAGTCACGGCATGCGTGGGTGAAAATTAAAAACTTAATATTCTTCAATACCATTACTCTAAACTGAATAAATACTGGTTGGTTTCTTTTTTTAAAAAAAAAACCACATCATCTTTTTGCTACTCTAAGACAAAATTTTCAAATAAATATATATTTTATTTCAAAGTGGTTTGAAAAATGTCTCTTATTTCTCCTAGATTTCACAGGCCATAGAAATTTTCTTCTGAGAAGAATCTGTCTTTACTTTTTTGATACTGCTGCTGAACACACATCAGGGAATATACGTCTTTCCCTAACGTTCAGTCCAGGACACCTTGATGTTTATGTGAAAGAAGGACTCTGCAGATGAAGTCTCTGCAGCACTTACGTACAGAAGGAAACCCCAGAGACGTACCTCGCTCTGAAGTCAGAAGAGCGACGGCCTGTGGAGTGGGACGATCTTCTGAAAAAGACTGAAGTAAAGCTACTTGAAAGAACCTACTACTCTCCTTTAACACTTGTTTTAAACTGTTTTGCAGTTCTATCTTGGAAAAGGAGATGTGCATGTACAGGCTTTACCATTCCAAGGCCTCTGACATAAATGGACATGACACACCGTCATTCAGTATTATGTTGACAAGACATTTTGAACTTAACACAATTAGTTTGTAAAACACTTAAGTTCATGTTCTAAAAACTAATTTAATGTATTATAATTTCATTCTTTTTTATATAATGTCTAACAGAATCACAGCTGCAAGCATTTTTGATTCCTGTTACCTTTGTTCTTTAATTAAATGACTACTTATTGCAGGAAATGAGCACGTTTCCTAAAACTCTTTTTTTCAGGGACTGTTGGGAAGAGATTACAATTATTATGCACCAGATTGTGCTGGTTCTTTATCAACAGAGTCTTCAAAAGGAAGATCTTAACCAAGGTTTTCCATCTTCTAGAGCATTGATGTTTTGGACCAGATCCTGCCCAGCATAACATGATTGTCATTCTATACTAGTTGAGGTTCTGGCCCTCTAAATGACAATTAAGTTCACTGTTCTTCTCCTTCACAATTACTAAACTGGACAAGCATAGATAAAAATGTATCAATGTACTCTGAAGTTTAGCACACAAATGATTTTAATGCTTTCTTGACAGTAAGAAGCAAGTTACTAAGTGCCAATAACAAAAGGCTGAGAAAAGCCTAAAGCCAGACATTCTAATAACACTCAGTATCTAGAGGCATCCGAGAATTTTACTCAAAATACTACTAAACCGAAAAACTTAGAAAACAAAAAAGATTCAGTCATAGCTGGACAGCACGCCTGGTGAGAGCAGCAAAATGGCACGTACACTCACAGGACAAAAAATTCTCTGCAAGGGTCTTAACGGCTCTCCTCTTAGGAGGTTGTTCAACGTTATAAACCTGAAAAAGGCACTCTCCCTCTGGCAGCTCCCTTAGAGGATCTCCAAGAAGCACAGAAATTACAAAGAAAATACGGAATATAAAATTGTTTGGACAGACTACTAGTAACGTGCTGCAAGATGGTGAATAGAATCGAGGCAAACACCGGCTGGACTAACTTTCAATTCTCTTCTGCTGCTCGGTGTGGGCTGAAATAACATGAAGAGAGCGTGTGTCTTGGATAAAGCAACATGCAAGATTGGAAGGTAAGAACACACAGTGTAACACTTAAAAGAGATGTCAGTAAGGGCAAGCAGGGGAGGTGTGGTGCCCAGGACCAACGAGGCTTGCTGGGATTGCTGCAGCCAGCTGTCATTTTGTCCAGCTTTTTCGTGTTTGACTGATGTGACTATCAGTGGAAGACCTGAATTACCCAATTACTGGATCAAAAAGATTTTTTTTTTCTCTTTATTGCAATTTAAAACTTGCTGGCTTTTCACAGAAATATGTAACTTATAACTAGGCTTTTAATATATTAATTATATTTATATCTAATTTTAATTTTATTATTAATCAAAACACTATTAATTCTAAGTAACAATGTAATGGTAGTTGAGGTGTAATATCCAAAAAGGATAAACGGAAAAGAGAGAAGTTTCTTCAGCAGAAGAACCATTTTTAGTCTGGGAACAGGAGATGACCCACTGTTAACCACAAACTTGGCTAATAATCCAGGAAAGTAACACTCCTATTTGGCAGCAATGCACTTTCACTAGCAATAAAAATACTGGATGAAACACATTAAAATGATGTTGAAACATATAGCAAACAAAAAAATATTTTTAAGGGTAACTTAGAGCAGCTTCTTACATTTCCAACGGTGCCTCTGAGCTGTGTTACTAATGCGACTTAACCACCCCGTAGCTCTGCAGCAATATGCCTCCCTTCTCCCCGTGTTCTCAGCTCTGCTTCCACCACAAGCATCCCAGCCTTTCCACTTCAGTCTGGTAAGAGACAGGAAGCTGTGACTACTTCAGAGCCACACGTGATCCCTGAGAGCCACCTCCCATCAGCTTACTGCTGGGCAAGCCTGTCAAGTTGTTTGGAGACCGCAGACCAGTCTCCCGTGGAGATACACAGAACATGGAGCACATCTATCATGCTCAGTCATGTTGCATCCACTTAAGGCATGTTTAGCTTAGGGAGGCTCTTCTCCTTGTGCTGCTTCTTCCCAAAGGAAAAAAGAAACAGCCCAGCACCATTCCTACAACTTCATTTAGGCGTCTGCTTTGAGTGACCCCTAAGGTTTCCCATCCACAGACTGAGGAAAAAAATAAAAAGCAATCTCCCCTTGCTAAACTTTGTCTTTGTGATTCCTCCCTGTGACATGCTTCACGTTTCTACATTTGTTAAATTGGATTGTACCTGCTCCAAGATTTTAGAAGTTAAAGGGGTGGGGTAAAGACTGATGGGTAGACAGTAAAATTTCATACTTCTATTTTATCGTGAGTCCTCACTGAAAATAGCAGCTGTATTATTTTTCCAATATGCACTCACTCTAAGAAAAGAATTTGGGCCCTGCAGTGCACTTCTAAAAACCTTGCACAGTTCAGATAAAAATACTGTTTCATATAGATAAAATTAAATCAGACCAGTAAAAAAAAAAATCAACATCTCATGAGGTCCATCTAGTGGAGGTGACAGTGATCACAGGCTCAGAAAACCAAACATGAAAATCAGAAGCTCAAAAAAATTAGAAGAGCATTAAATACATTTACACAGATGGGATGAGTGGACCAAAGTATTTACTGGCAGTTTTAATATAATAATTACCAGAGACAACAGAGTCTTGTGTTTTTAAAATTAATAATATATTTCATTTACAACTATTTCTGTTCAAAATAAACCATCTCCCATCAATGAAGTCTAAGAACACCAATTACTCTGCATTCTACTCTCAGTGCACATTGGACAGAAATCTATCACACCCATTTCTAACCTAAGAAGCTTTGGAAATATGGTATTTTTAGTAAGGACAAAAGCGATGTATTTCATAAAGTCTTAGATTAAATCAGGTTGGTAAGAACCCAGGATCATTGTCTCCCACTCCTGGCTCTGAGTGAGGCAAACTCTGACATTACAGCAGGTTGCTCACTAAGTGCTGAGTTCAGGCTACACTCCATGAGTATGGACTTTTTTTCCTTGCATTTAAAGACAATATTAATCTAAAGATACAGAAGACATTCAGAAATCAATGGATTCTTCCATTTTCTTTGATGGCCTCTGTCAAAGTTTTCTACCTTTACCTTAGAATTTGATTTTAAATCATTCTAATTTTCTCCCCAAAAATAAACTTTAGGAAATGGTTCCTCTCAGAAATAGTGAAGGATAAATCAAAGATCTACGAAGTACCTGTAGGACAGACAGGTTGCACGGGCAAGCTAACAGAGGCAAGAGACAGCAACGGGTTAAGTGTCAAAGATGCAGACAGTGGTCATGTTCAGCAGGGAACTTCCACTGGTAAATATGTTGAAAAAATGATTGGTGGGTTTGTGGGAAGTCAAATCAACATGAGACCTAAATAACAGCCAACAACTTAAAAAGATGAAAGCCAATCTTTTAAACTGTTTTAAAAATATTAGGTAATAATAATAGTAATAGAGTGTAAAAGTTGCGTTCAGAACTAGCTGGAATGAAAATAAATGTTTGAGATAGACTGAGTGGTTTCAGTAACATGAGAGAAATTCAGAGAACATTTAAAAAAAAAACCGTCTCTGCACTGATAATAAGAGCAGTGTTAGGAACGTAGAAAGGAAACCAAGGAAAACCAGAAGAGTTCAGAGGGTAGAGGGGATAATGGAAGAAATGTCTGAGAAGTGTGTAGGAGACAACCAAAGGACAAAACAGGTATTAATAGAACGTAAACTAAGGGCTAGAAAGTAGCAAGCTGTGAAGAGCTGTTATCCCACAACTAGCAAATACATTCTTTTGAGACCTCTGTGGTCCTAACATCAGCTCCAGACAAGCATGTGCCCTCCTCAGCCTTGCTCCAGAAGCTGTGAAGTTGTGTCGGTGCAGTGCTGAGCGAGCTCAGGCTCCCGAGGTGCTGGGAGCGTTAATCTGGAGTCAGTTCCATGGCAGGGAGGCAGCTCTGCACGCGGTAACGTGGACGAGTGCCAAGACATGCACGTTCTACGAGTTATTCTCCACATCTGGTACCTCTTGATCAGCTCTACGTTTTTAATCCCCATTTTTTAAGAGAACTGAAATGAAAAAGGTATTGTTTTCAGTCCGAGAAGCGTACAGCGTGCAGGACTGCAAGTTAAAAAAGATTACAAGGTTTCTAAGGAACTATAAAATACAAGGTAGTTTTTTGCTTCACTTAAAAGCAAATTGTAAGAATTATTAGCTTAGAAGTTGCACATCATAGAGAGTCAGAATTAACTTTCTCATCGATACACGGCAGCAAAGGAGAAGTGTAAACTAGGACTCCTTGGTCATTTTCTAAGGAAATCTTCTGAAATCTAAGTATATGAGAGAGATTACATTAGTATGTAGGATGTATTTCTGAACGACAGATAGCAGACCCTCTTCCTACCTCTTGTCTTACATGAAATATTTGCGCAGCAGTGTTGACTGATGTGCAAATACATATTACTGAGTTATAAAAAAACAGTAATGACATTTCGTAAATAAAAAATAAAAAGGCAGACAATATATCTTTTTCTTGAAATATTTAATACAACTTTTTGCAACATAGTTCAACCACAAGTGTTTAGAATTGTTTTCTCTTAGAAACTCCTGTTGCAGCCTAACACCACAGACAAATAGGACCGAGATCAAAACAGGCAATTTAATGCCTAAGTGATTTCTGACTGTATTCTGAGATCAGACAAAAGGGGTACTCTGTACACACAGACCCCAAACATAGATCCTAAGTGAAATTCAAAGCAATTTACCCGAAACAGTTAAATAACCTGTAAAAATGGTTAAAAGCTTCTTAAAAAATAGCATGTGCTAAAAATCCAAAGATTTACATGTTGCATTTTAGCACTCGGTAAAATAATTCCAAGTCTCACGTATAAAAGGAGTCTTATCCACAAAGATTTTAATGTTATTAAGGAAAGTATTCTTTCATTACGATAGTTTCCTGAAGTGGAAAAAAAAGTTGAGAAAATTTTACATTATACAAGTATTTATATTCACCTTGAATTTCAGGAAGGTATCTGAAAATATTACTTCAGAATTCTATCTTCTGATTGAAACAATGCCTGCAATGCTCTGCGAACATTACAAAGCTCCTCTTCTTGCTGTGCAAAAAAGCATCAGGAAAGGATAGATTTAGGCTGGATATTAGAGAAAAGTTCTTCAGCATGAGGGTCATAGAGCACTGGAACAGGCTGCCCAGAGAGGTGGTGGAGGCCCCATCCCTGGAGTCATTCAAGGTCAGGCTCTGAGCAACCTGACCTCAGTAGAGATGTCCCTGCTTGTGTAGGGAGGTTGGACCAGATGACCTCTAGAGGCCCCTTCCAGCCTAGAACATTCTATGATTCCTCACATACTTTAAATAAAATGTTCTTTTTTTAAAGTATTGTAATTCTGGTGCATAGTACATGCTGCTTTTAACTTATCAAATATGATACTTCTCCACGTCAACATTCAACGTACTCAGAACCAAACCAGTATATCTGTATCTACTTGCTGCTTTTATCACCAAGGAAGGTTTAAAGTATAACGTGTCAGTGATACGTGGATTCTGACTCATTTTTAGTTTTGACAGCAGACTAAAAATTACAATGGTTAGTAATTTAGTGTTCAAACAGCTACACTTACACCATCAATACAAATGAGGACAAGATAACTTCATTTACCATTTCTTTAAGAAGTTTCTCTTGGAGTCCTTTTATGTCTTCTTTCATCAGATGCATCTATAAAAAGATACTGAATACATCCTTTCTGCTCACAATTTGTAACCCATTTTCAAGATGACAATTACATCCCTAAATGGTTTATAGCTGACACACAGATGCACATGCATCCACCTGCCTAAGGGAAGGGACGCGTGTTTTAAATGTGTTCTTTCTTGGGTGATTAACACTGGTAAACAAAGCCACAGAACACAGAATAAATCTTGCAAGTTTTCCAGATAATTGTGGACACCTAATGGGTGAAATCTAGCCCTGTATTGTTATATTAAAGGATATTTTGTGATACAAAAACTTACGTGGCATTAATACAATGCTGAGGATAACGACTTTGGGAAAAAAAGTCAACACTGGTATCTGTTTGTAAAATTAAAAAGTATTAAAAAATTATTAAAATGAAAAAGGAAGGAAAGTTCCCCTTACCTCTGAAGTAAAGATATGCTCTTCATAGCCAACAGTATGGTAGATGTTCTTTTCAAATGAAGCTTTAAGAATCTGAATTCTGAAGAAATCAAAGGCAGTTCAAATAGCTTTGCTCCATATGAACTCTCCACACACGTCATGAACCCATCTCATTACGGGTAGTCCATTTGTACTTAAAAGCAGAGCTAAATCTTACCATCCTTGTTACTACTGGAATAGTCCAGCAGGTATGTGGAGGAATTTAGCTGGAGAATAATTACATTTCTCCCGTAATGTAAAATTTTAATCTCATTTCCTCACATCATCTACGGCCTCTACTTTATGGAAGAGAGAAATTGCACAGAGAATAGCAGTTGTCCTAACTCATGCCTCAAATGTGCAGAACACAAATCTCCACCCGGGATTAATGAAGCCTACTAACCTCTGCTCCTCATTTTTCCTGTATGTACTAAAAGTATGTGTATGTTTTTCCCAAAAGGTCTGCAAAGAAGCATATTAATAGATCATAATCAGTAGGAACAACCATTTTCCGAATTAAAACTGACTGCTATCTAATATGAATAAAATAACCTACAACAAACTCAGCACAAAATGGGAACGAGTTACAGTCACCCCAGAAGCTTGAAATAAGTAATAAGCTTCGAGAGCAGGATGAGGCACTTCAGCAATTCTGTTTTCATGGAACCAGCTTCACCAAAACTCTGTTCTGCGTAACAGTTTCAAAATGATGAAAAAGAATATCTACATAGCATTTTAATCAGACTTTCCATATCATTTAAGCCACGCCTTACAAGGAAAAAGACAAATAAAGCCTTGTGCTTGTATGAATGTTTATACATTGATTTTTACGTTACAGCAAGTAACAGACCCAAAATGTCAACTATCTTCTCGTAGGATATACAGCAAATCAGGTTCAAATGCCTACATGCTGTTCCTGAAATACAGGCCAGCTGAAAAAAGGGCTCATAAAGTGGGCTAAAAGGAGTACTAGTACTTTAGGATGAAAAACATACAGCAGGAAGTAGAAATTTTAAGAGTGTAGCATTAGCCAATCCTAACACATCAAATCCCTTATCTGAAATTTCACCCAACTTCCAGCAAAATGAAAAAGGCTTTAGATCATTAATTCTCATTTTAAAAGTTAACAATGATGTGAATAGTCTATGAATTCCATAGGAATTTGCTTTTCTCCATGACCAAGCAATTAAAATACAAACTGAGAATTCTTTTTCCATGTTCTTCAGGGACTGGGAATCTTTTTCAAAATTCTCAAGTTCCTCAAGGAGAGCAACATGAAATTTGTCCAGCTGCCTGATCCTAGCAAAACAAAACGAGTTACTTTTAGAAGGTATCAATTGCATTTTAAGGGTGTTTTAAAACAAATCTTTTGTCACAGACCTGCATTCACGAAGCTGGTAACTCATTGTTGTCAAATGCTCGTGGGCAGCTCTTAATGATTGCTTAGTAAAATGATCCATTTTCCGCGAGCGGCTCTATGAAGATGTTTTAACATTAAATTCAGATTATTTTCACTTTAGGAAAAAAAAAACCTGTAGTACGTTTAGTGCTGTAATTGCTTAGTATCACCGATCGTACTGAGCAAAAAACCCTTCTTAAAAAATTATTTTCTCTATCCCTTAAGGGAAAGCTTTTTGTTCCTGAAACGTACATAAACATGAGTTTGTTTTTGATGAAATTCTACCTAACTTAATTACAAGTCTATTATTTGAAAAATATATTTCCTTAAAATAGAGCAAGTACACATGGAACGAATGACGTGTGCTAACAGCTGTGTTAAGATCAACAAAAGCATTACTCAGGTTCATATTTTTGCAAATAGATTTCACATGGGTTTGATAATTTGAAAACTATAAAAAATATAGTACATTCGTTACTTTAGATACACAAGCTTGCTTTGAAACAACAGACAGGATTAAAAAAAAAAAATGGACCTAGGAAAGAAAAATCATTGGAGTGTTATGGACGTAAAGGAATTGAAAAAGGCATAAACCAAAACTTGAATTGTGTCATTTCTAGAAGTTTTATGCACAAAGCAATTTTCACATCCTTTAAAGCCAATTCTGTGCTATAAGACAGGTGAGCACACATATGCACAGGTACCCACACAGACAACCAATACTGTACATGAAATGTCTTGCCTCAATTTTCTTCGTGAATTCTTTCTGGAGCTTCTGACATATACTGATAGTTGAACAATCAGGTTCCCAGATTTCCGTATCCAAAACGGACACATCATTTACAGACACAGTAGACAGGCTTTCAGACACTGAAGGAAAAAAAGATAATATCAGTATGAAGAAGTAGCCTATCTGAAGTTACACCAGGACCTAGAACAGCTTTTGTTATGCACACATTAATTTCATATACGTTTTCTGACTTCTAAAATGGATACAGTCTCTAAATATTTAGCATTTATTTTTATTACTTTTTATTAAACATGTAAAATGCTTCTTTATGGATATTACATTTTCTTGGTAAAACTTCGTTAGTTTATTTTAAACTTCTGCGTAACTCTGGTCAACTTTCACTCCATAGCTAACCTCTGTAAGTAACAGCATCGTCGGTTTTAAATAATTTTCTAGGCTGTAACTTTGTCCTTCTCCTTCCTTTCTTTTCCTCCTCTTTGTTTTTTTCAAGTCCATCAGAATTGCTTTCTGAATCGCTGCAGTACCTTCGTTTCAGAAACGTCTGTATAGTCGGTCCTTTAATAAACATTAAAACACTTTAATTTTAGGATTATTTAGAACAATGACGTGGGAGGATAAAGAAGAGCTTTCCTCACCCTTTATGGAGACACACAGGAAGCCTTTTGCCTTAAATTGAACGTTCATACCTGACTCGTGTATGCGGCCATAAGGTACTTCATCCCAAGACTGTAGTTTACTTCCACTGGAAGCAGACAGTGGAGATCGTGCTGCACAATCCTGAGAAAAAAGAGTCACTGATTTATTAGCTTCTTTTAGAAGTCTTCATCAGAAATCCACGTTTATGTTGCTTTTCATTAAACTAGTGACATGAACACAAGTCCAGTAAAAAAAAGAAAAAAAAAAAAAAAATCACTAAATCGCTGCATGAATTACTGGTAGGTCTCACAAGAGGAAAGAATAAGCAAATTCCTCACCACGTCAGTAATTAATGATAACAGTAAGTCAAATGACCAATAAAGTCTAACTGTTTTTTGCATTAGGACAGAAACTTATTTCTGAAAGGAGTCGTCATTGCCTTTTTCACCAGAGCAATTACTTACAAGAAGCAGTTTGAAGGTATCGAGCCGTTTTTATCTATTTGCCAATGCCACAATAGTTGTTCTATTAAGTAGCACACTAAATGCTAAAACTAGGAGAGCGCTTTTTTCACCTCAAGAATTTTTCCATGCAGATGTCACAATTCTTTGATTTGTGAAAAATCGTTTGTTTTTTTACTGGCACTCAAGAACAAAATAAGTGCTCCCCGTTAGTTTTTAAGATACTCGTTTTCACTGATCTTGTTGGGATGTAATTCCTTCCTTGTATCCATATAACAAACAATTCCCTAATTTATCTCAAATATTTCAGAATTAACTGGTAGGATTTTCCAAGCAGGTCACAAGTAAACATTATACCTCGTGTTTAACTTTAAGAAAGATACATTTCCCTTAAACCTCACCATCTGTAAAGTAGATTAAAGAGACCAAAAGCTGCAGCTCTCTTCTGAAGAGCAGAGGATTTAGTACCATACCTCCTCTTTACTTCTGGTGACTGGCCTAGTGGTATCTTGGAGTTTTCCTTTAACAGAAAGCGTGTCTGAAAAGCAATGTCTGAAGCTCGAATCTTCATTATTATTGCGTGTTTCAGATACAGATCCCTTTGCTTTTCTCCCACTGACAGTTTTAGACGTCGTTAAGCTGAGCTACGTATTAACAAAAAACATAATTACTGAAAGATTTCTGAAAGGATAGAACAGTTAGCAGCCCAACAGTTAAAATAGCTGTAGAATAACTTTAATATAGTTACCAAAGATGCTTCAGTCAAAACTGGTGAGAAACTTTTATTTCCAAATGTTAACTTCTTAACGGTTGTCTCAGGGGACTGATTTAGACATATACTTTGAATATTCTTCTTTTGCAGATAGAAGTCACTGGGAGAGATCCCTTTCTCAAAGTTTAACATTTCCCTTTTTTCTGGTGTTGACTCCTGAAGACCAGGTAACATCTGCTCTTGAGTAACATCTTCTTCTGATATTATTTCAGCACCTAAAAACCAGTTATTTAACTGTCAGCGTGAGTAATGAAAGGCAAGAAATGTAAGGTAGAGCCCCATATTGCTAACTGTTCCAACGTGAGGTATTTGCAAGTCTTAGATGTGGGGGGTTCTACCTGAAGTTCTGCCATACAACTTGCTGCCCTTGAGCTTTCTGCACTCTGCACTTGAAGCAATTTCATTCCAACACTTAAAGTATTGTACTTCTACATCACACTGATGTCAAATAACTGTACCAACCTATCAAAGTGTAACATATTAACAAACTGCCTTAAATGATGTGGTACACACTGAGTTAGGCGTTATCTCTTATTTTAAAAGCATGAAATAAAGGTTAAATTGTACTACTGTGATAATCCTCATTTAACATCCGACTTTTGGTACAGTATTGCTATGAATTCGAAGTCAAAATACCTACATCTCATTGTCTCAAGAGATGCAGGACTCTCAGGTGATGGCTTTTCAATTTCCTTTTGTTCTGCAGAATTCTTTGATTTAAGAAATGCTTTTTGGACATAGTCAGCTGCTCCTCTCTTTAGCTCCACACATAAAATATTCTGGACTTCCTTTTGCTGATTATTATCCTTTTTTTTCCCATTTGTATGTTTCTATTAAAATACAGAGTTTGTACAAACATAATTTGTAAACATACAGATGCATATATAGACGCAGGTAAGGAGCATTTTATCTGTATGCACTCCTGAATGAACAGAAGGTCCAAAGAGGAACGTCATTAGAAGCACTTGGATTCACAGGGATGCCAAGTGTTCTAATATCAACAAGCATTCACTATGTTCTAGTATCAGTAAGCACCCAAATTTCTGTTCTTACAGTCTTAACCACTGGAGCCAATTACTGATGCTGCAGGCTTTAATCCATTAATTTCACAGACCTACCCATATACGCTGCAGTGTGATGCTAAATGAAAATGTTTTAGCACCCAACATAATTTACTAAAAATCCTATCTGAATCCTCAGGATTGGCACATCCTCTATCAAGTCAGCATTTTCTATAGTACACAGAATGGGCCCAGCATTATCAAAATCACAGTATCTGAAAGAACAAAGTTTGGCTCATTAAAACCTCCCATTTCATGGGCATTTTCAAAACTATTGTTAAGTTTTTAAAATAAAGGATTCAGTCGTACTTCTCAGTATAATAAATTTAATAAATAGAAATTGAAATACTATTATGACTGAGAAGATTATTTAGGACTGACTTTCTTAGCAGCTAAATACACGTAATTAAAACAGGGCACTACTAGAAATAATAAAAAAAATTCAGTTCAACTTGCTCATGTTGGGCACTTAAANGTTGGGCACTTAAAATTCAGGACTGCTAAGTACAGAGTAGACCAGAGTTTATTTTGAACTATATGGCAGAAGCAGATTTTCAAGAATAAAATGCAACTGCATACCTGTATTTTGGATTTCTCCTCCTTAGAGGAGCACGGTGAAGATCTCCTTTCACTCTCTGACTCTGAACTGGAAGGCTCTTTATAATTTTTTGCTAATGCTGCTCTTCGAGGCCGTTTTTGTCTGGTGGTTTGTTCTGTTGGTTCATCAATTCTTGCATTCTGTTTTTTACATTCGCTTATCTTTGGAAAGAATAAAACCATATTCAATTTATATCAGAATAATTAATTAAATATAAAATAATAAATGGCAGGTCACTTGGTTTAATGACTTGAAATCCATTATTTCATAACACCTAAAAAAATGCAACTTTACCAAAGATCAGAGGCTGTAACCACCAGTTTACTAAACATTTTGGGAAGATCATTTTCACTGTAGATAGGACATGGGGCAGCAGGAATGTAAGAGTCAGAAAAGTGAAGAGGCAAAACAAATGCCATTTCTGAACCACAGCAAAGCTGAAGTGGGTTCCCAACACTTGCTTGCCAAGATAAGTGCACACATAATAATCATTCTTACTCATAGCTATTCTTATGCCTGAAATACAAGCTAAATACTGCATAAGAATACAGTACCTGAACAGAACTGTATTTAGCAAACGATCTTGAACGACGCATAGAGAAATATTTTCATCTCTATGAAAAATTATTTAAAGACAGATCCTATAACGATTGAAGATTTTATAAATATGCATTACAAATCTAGTTGCAAATTTACATTTACCTTTTTCTTATTTGCATTTTTGCCTTTAGGTTTATCCACATTGCAAGCAGGTTCGGAGAATTTCTCTACTGCCACAACATAAAGTTAAAAAAAAAAAAAAAATAAAATCAGCAAAATATTCAAGTGGTTGACATTTAGAGTTTTAGCTGTAAAATCATGAAATCACTTCTATGCCCACAAAATTATTGATTCAGTAAACTACTTCCAGAATGTTACTTTAAAAAGCCAAAAGGTTTTTGGTTGTTGACAACAAACTCCGCCTGTCCCATCCTCCAAGAATTTTCCACATTAAAATACAGACTTTTTGGAAATTAACCTTTATAAAATTAACCTTTATAAAACTTTTAGAAAAAAACCTTTATAAAAACCTTTGTATATATAACCTTGTAAACTTATTACAGCGTTCTTAAGAAATACGAAAAGGTTTCTTACTTTTGTCTGGGCTTATTGGTTTCCCTAAGTTTTTATTTCTACTGTAATCAACTAAGTGGGCTTTAGATTTTCTATTTGATTCCTGTAGCCAACTAACTTCTGTCTTGCTGCCATCACCTCTGTACTCTGTGTCTGTGTCACTAAAGAGATGTTTCTTGTTTTGATTGTTTCTAGTCTACAAAAACCAAAAAAAAGTCCTTAAGTTATTAATTTACTTTCAATATTCCTTTCAGTTATATAATTGATATTTAAAGGCAGGAGGAAAAGGTTTACTGATCCACAAATATCTGAACCTTACTTTTTGTCTTCCTTTTACTTCCGTGCTAGTTTTAGTGGTATCTGCATTCCTTAATTGAAAAAAGAAAAAAACACCTTGAAATGATGTATTTTAAAATACTCGTTCTAAATCTTTCTACTGTTCATGCGATATGCGGATTAAGGATTCAAACAAATGGACCTACTTCTGTTTTCACATCCATTTTGGAAAGATCTGTTCACCTTAAACCCTAAAGGATGTGCTTATTTGCTCATGATCAGTAAGAACACACAGGAGCAATACGTCCTTTTGCAGGCTGATCATTAACAATAAACGACCTTCCCCATCCAGGAGTTTATATTCCCAGAGTATTCCACGAAGAGAACTAAAGATGTTTTCTTCATGAAACATTTCTTTCCTTTTTATGAGTTTCCCAAAGGAAAATAACGAAGCAGTCTAGAAGGCCACAGCAGCTATGTTTATTGCTTGAAAAATCAACACACAAGATATTCTTGTCATGCACACGTTTCCTGGGATTTTCGTAACGATTCCACTGGAGAATGCAGGCAGTACAATACCTGAACATCAGCAGGCTAGGACACAATGTAACAACATCCCTACCCTTTTTTCTTTGTATCTGTGTGAATACTCAGCTCAGTAACACGCAATTCTTGGATCTAAAAAAGCAAGTAAATAAGAAAAAAATGAAGGTTTAATTTTCTTCAGAGGATATAAAGAATTAAAACAGGCCACCAGACAGTAACAGCTAAGTGCTTTTCTGCCCAGTTTTTATACTTGGCAATTAAATTAAGATGATTAATTTAGATCTTAAACACTATTTAGGAACAGAGCTATAGTTAAAACCAGCTGGTACTGACTGGAACTTTCAATATCTCAAACTAAGACACTAGTTTCCATCCACTTGCTTCACTGCCCTCACCAATTCAGCAGGTTCCTCTGAGCCATAAAGAGCAAAACTACCTTGTATTGCCTTTGGCTTTTATCTTAGCAGGAGCTTCTTTTTACTCAAGCATCTGGGCAAAGAAGTCTTCACAACGGGGAGTGGAAGGATGGCAATAACACTTTCAGGATAATAGGATAATATAAAAATAATGATACTCTAACACACTGTTTTATTCTTAATTCAGGATAACATGGTAATAGCTTT
>VZZY01012042.1:0-10186 GCA_013400335.1 Eurystomus gularis | reverse complement strand
ATATAACCAATAAACCACTTTTCAATCTGACCTGTAAAATGAAGCTGGAGGAAATCTATTACAGAATTCTCTTACGCTTCTCACTGAGGGGGGATGCTTCTGATAAGTAACATTTCTACGGTGTTTTTGTCACATTAAAATATGGGAGGCAAAAACTTCCTTGTGGAAAAACCATATTCACTGTTAGCCTTATTTCTCATCCATTTAATCCTGTGATGTTTCAGAGTAGTGTAAGAATAGGGAAAAATGAGGAATTATCGTAGGTCATAGACTTTGCCAGTAAGCTTAGAATTATTCATAAAGAAAATGCAGTAGAGGAGCAGACTGGATGGATAGACCTGATTTTCCCTTGAAGAATGGGATGTGTATCTTGACTCCCACCTCCTGAACTTTTGCATACACAGAGGTAAGCAGATGAGCTTTGTACATGCCATTGCAGTAAAATCCATTATTCTCCAAAAGGCTTGCGGAAATTTTGGTTTTGAAAAAAAAATTGACATATTTTTTTTCGCTAGGAGTAAAATCAATTAACCTGTGTTTGTGACAGTACGTTAGTAGCAGTTTCCTGGTACTGATTTTAATTCTTGCTGGTTGAAAATAAGAGATTCATGTACATGGAAACGAAGAGGATTGTGTCATTTCCTCACATCCTTTTAAGTGTCACTAGGGCTGCAGATCTTCGCTGTTATTTAATTGTATTTTGTTTACATACAGTATAAGAGAAAAATTGCCATATAGGGGTATGTAAATGGCTGATGTTTCACAACCCAGCTGAACTAGCCTCTTTCTTCTTCACATACACACACACGCGAATGCCACTGTAGAACAGTGCATAAACTTAATAAATCTGAATCTTATCTGAATCTGCAACATTTGGGGAATTGCACAGGGGGCTGTCAGCACAAACAGCCTGTGAAACCTCACATAGGTTTTGAATACAGCTCCCAGATTTTCCAGCCATGACATGGTAGTTCAGTTTACACTCACTCCTGAGCTCTGTGTTTTGTATACAGTATGTCACTTCCCTGCTTTAGTCGTGTCAAGACAGCTCTGATCCGTATGAGCAACAGTGAACAAATAGTGCATTTTAATACCAAAGGTAATGAAACTGTGCAGTCGCTTAGTTTTCTTATTAGATGAAATACTAGTAGTACTGCTTGCAAGCATTGTTTCTGATTGTTTCCAATTCTGAGGGATGCAACCTGGTCTTTTTATTGGGGGAAGAAAATAAACATGTGGGTAACCTGAAAACATGAAATCATGAAAAAGGACATTTTATAAAAACATTCAGAAAGGCAAAAAATATGCTTGAATACCACATACTTTTGTGCCAGCTGTTCATTTTACACATAAAAATGCTAGGTATTTAAATGTTAAAATAGGGGCAAATCCCAAAGATACATTTTTAGAGACAGTTTTCAAAAGTCATTCCAAATTTTTCTTTCTGTCCCTAGCAAATAAGCCTCTGCAGTCTGTGTGACTACTATGCCATTTTCTTCATATAGCCTTGGAAAAATCTTCATTATTAATTGCTGTGCTCCCTTGCTATGAATAATGAAAACAAAATTAGACTATATATCATGGTAAGATTGTTCAAACTAGGCTCTTTATCTGTGTTAGCATAGGGTAGCATAGCATAAGGAAGCAATCGCATGGATGTCACAAAACAAAAGTAACAGTCTCCTCAGATTTTTAGTAAATGATATATCTAGCACTTGTGTCTAGAAGGAAATCAATGCAAGAAAAACAGTAATGTTTTTCACTGAAGAAATCCAAGCAGTATGAAAATAGTACATTTTGATATTTGATGGCCATATATGCAACATAGGGGCAGATGCAAAAAAATAACACAATAAATAATATGGTTTTCTTTTTCACAATTCTCTTTGTAACCTCACTGGGTTAAAAAAATAAAAATCATGCTCAGAGAGTTGAATATTTAACAGAATTTTGTGGCAGCAGACTGGAAAATACAGAAGAGCTCTTGTGTTTACCAGGCCACCCCGAAAGGCAAGAGGGCATAAGGCAGTTATAAACAGTGGCAGAACACAAGCAATGTTGTCTTTGAAAAGTTTTCATTTTTCCCTTGAATCAGCTACAGTCTCTTGCTTGAGGTCACCACAGTTTGCAATCTTTGGCAGAAGGCTTCTTCCATTTTTGGTAGTGGCAGTCTGAATTTTTTGGAAGTGTTTTCTTCTCAAACTGCCATTATCTTCCAAACGTGTTTCATGTTATCATTGTCAGATGCTTCTTCCCTGAGTTTCTCAGAACAAAATGTTGTATTTTCCTGGGATTGGGCTGTGGGGTTTTTTTAAGCTTGGAATTGAGAGCCATATGGTTATGATTTGAGAATGTCAAGCTTTTTTTTTTTTTTTTTAAAGCAGTACCTTTTTCTCTGGGCAGTGAACTCACTGCAGAAACATCAAAGGGAATGTGTGCTGCTGGATCAAGGTGCTTTTTTTCTCGACCACATCATTGCCAGCTGTGGTGTTTATGATTAGAGGCAGGCGTTCCAGACACCTCTGAGTCCTTGCTAAGCGTCAGATCTTTAACGGGATCCATCCCAGCTGAGTGACACTAAACAGACAGCCGGGAGGAGTTGGTGGGGTAGAGAAACAGAGGAGGGGGTCTTTGGTACTCAGTGCACTCACCAGCCAAGCTTATAACAAACTCTGCTAATGCTGGGCTTTAGGCTGCCTACAGGCCCTGCATTATGCCTTTCAGGACTGCTTTCATTAGCAGAGGGGATGACTAGAGCCCAGAAACTGCTGTCATTGATCTTCTCACACTGAGTGCATGGATGTGCAGCATTCAGGTCACAGCCTACTCAGCTTTGAAGCAGCTCCATTTCACTCTCCTGACAGCCACATACTGTCGACTCGCTGGAGCTGACACAATTCCCTCTCCGATCTGATTCTCTGCTCTGTGCAGCTAACTACATTGAATTCCCCACGGATGCTCCTTCCACTAGAAATATTAACACTTGTTTACTGGTCCTGTTGACATAAGAATTCTGCAAATAGCTAGTGCTTCTGGTAGCAGCACTCCATTTCATGCGTTTTTGGTTTTGCTGCCTTTCTTGCCGCCCACTTTTGGATAATATTTTAACTCTGTTAATGCTAAATTGTTTTCCTGAGAGGGCAACAGGATGCACCATCTTCCTCAGAATAAAAGTTAGAAACCCAGATTACACCCAGAGTACCTACAGAATTTCAAATTTTTTGCTTTTAGTGGGACATAGTAAAAGGGAGGAAGTTTCAAATCTAACAGCACAGAAGTCAGCTGGCTTGTATTTGACATAATGGTGTGGAAGCAGCTATTGTATATGGTACCTTAGAGGATATCCAGAATAAAGGTCATGTAATAAAGGTGCCAGTTAGAGCAAAACCCAAAAGAAGAATGTAAATTAGTCAAATGTCACTGTTAAAGAAAATCCAGACCGTACATGGTGGTGCAATTGCTGGATCTTTACCAGTGCCATTGAAGCAGACCTTAGGAATTCCACATAAAAAAGGCTTTAAAAAATTCTGATTAGTGAAGGTCTTGTTTCCAACCATATGCTGATTTTACATTTCATTGTCTTCTGACATTCCTGAGCTTGTGCTGAAGCAATGGAGATCTAAATCAATAGAGAGGAACTGAATTGCTTTGTGGCATGCGGCAGTAAATACTACTGAAGTTAGGCATCTCAGTGTAAGGATTTCTTGGTTTTGTCACAACAAGCAGCAGTAGTTGTTCCTGTGTGAGAGAGAAGAGTTCCTGAAATCAATCGAGTTAATATAAAATCAGTGCAATATGAGAATCAAGCTGATTTGGCAACATGGTGAGGAAGACTCTGAGCACATGTTTCAGTCTGTCCTAATGGTGGTAAGTGAGCCTTAAAGAAGCTGGATGCTTCAATCTGGAAAAAAGTTTCCTAGAGTGTCTGCAGTTGAAGGTTTTCTACTTTTCTTTTCTTTTTTTTTTTTTTCCAGAAATGAACACTGAAAACTTGACCTGGGAAAAGAAAGCTTTAATTAATACTGGTTCTCTTGATTATAAAACACAGGTTGTTTTCAGGATTCATAATCTTAAAGTTTCATTTTACAAATACATTCAGGTAACTTCCAGAATCTAGCCAAGTCTGGATGTAATGAGTCAGCCAGTTCTCTACAAGATCTTCAGCCCAGGGTACAAAATTAAAAATTCTGAGATTTATTAATCACTACTAAGGGCCATGACACCATCTCTCAACTGGTTTGCCACCACCACCTTCAAGACACTTTTCTGCCTTTTTTCTTTTCTTGCTCTCTCTGACTGTCTCTTATCTTGTCACTAGTTCAGCTCTTTTTAACCTCTGTCTAGCTTTTCTTTGTTTTTTTCCCCTTGTTGCTTGTAGTCATCAACCTGCATAACACACTTTTCTAGCCTTACTACCATCTTAATTTTTAATAAAACTACTTGGGGAAGTAGGACATTGGAGAAAAGAGATTTGTTCTTGTTGGTCTGCTTTCCGCCCTGAAACAGAAGGGAAGTGACACCATTTTGTCAAAAGTGGGAGAAAATATTAATGAAAATATTCCAGTTTTCATTAACCTTGAGGCCAAGACATCCTCATCAAACCCTGAAAAGGAGCTAAATATTCCTGAAAATGCCTAGTGGCCGAAACTCCTTTTCCCCTTCAGAATTAAAGATCTGGTTCTGCCTAAGGAGAAGCACAAGAACTGAACCTACGTTACTTTTACCACCATGCTTTTGGACATTCTGAGGTGGTTCTTCTGTATTTCATGTGAAGTTCTTGCCTTGGAAAGGAGGAAGAGGGGTAGGAGTGGAAAGAGGTATTGGATGATGGCTTTGGCTAAGAAAGGGAACAGGAGGTATAAGCTCTTGAGGGTTTTTTGGTAAATGAAGTAGTCAGCTCATTAGATAACCTAGCACCAGTGTGATCATCACCAGGTAGTTTAAAAAGGATAAAGGGTAGAATACAAAGAGACTAGGTGGAAGTTTCAACTAATTATTACTTTACAGTGGTGACTGAAAATTCAGGACTTCTTATTTTATTTAATTTCTAATAAGAGTGTCCCACCTAACAAATAACATTTAGCTGCACTTATCCTTATGGCTAGACTTGATAGAGTAAGAACATCTATGAAAATATGACTGGCCTAGAAGGCAGGGGTTCAATGAAAGAATAATTAAGGTGACCTCTCTACCTGAAAATAATTTCAGATAAATATATTTCATAATAAATTAATTTAAGGTAACCATTTTTAACAAACTAGATGAGGAGGTTTTCTTATGAGAAAAAAAGCAAATGGAAAGGAAATAATGTAAAATATTGAAGATAAGGGAATTTTGGTGGCTGAGGAAAGGGGTGTATTTTTGTTGACACAACTGTGTTTTTAAAGGATTGATGAGCTTTAGATGTTTAGAAATCTGATTAAATCCCTAGCTTTTGAGTGTTCTAATTATCTTCCTCTCAGAAGTAATTGAATGTAGAAGACAAAGGGAATAGGCAAAGAATTTGGAAAACTACACATGTTGGCTTCTCAAAAAGAGCATGTTTAATTTTGGCTTAAGTATCGCAAACATGCCGTACAAGTATCCCCTTGTGTTAACATTTCATACCATTAAGTGAGTTCTTTTGATTCAATAGTATACAGGCTGATTGGAGGTGCCATAACACCAGAGGAGGAACCACAGGCAATGCTTTGAAGCTTCTTGGCAACGAAATTTGCTAATGGCTATTTCTTGAATTTTTTTGTTCTTCTTCATACTTTGGCTAAAACCTGCAACCTATCCTTAAAAATTATATAAAATGTATACAAATACAGCCAGTGTAGTATGTGAGCATCACATAAAACACAATTCAAGTATATTCAAATCGTGGGGTAAAGCACTTGGTAGCCACAAAATTCTGTACCTGAGAGTGCTTGTTAACTTCAATTCCCTGACCTTGGGTGTATACATATATGATACACTTCTTGATTCCATGAGCACCTGCTGATGAGGTTGGGGGGTTTGTTTCGGGTTTGTTTTTGTTTTTTGTTTTCTTGCCACTAGTGGCTATTCAGTATTTATTTTGTCCTTCTAGTGGATGGTTCCTGGAATTCTTTTCTTCATTATATAAATCCTACTCTGGCAATAGAAGTACTGGTTTACTTTTGGTCTTTTCTGTGGTGCTCATTGAAAAAGGTAGCAGATGAGTTCCAAAACACCGATAGTAATTTTTTCCCTACCTTCTTACAAAGTAAGCAGTTGTTTTTATTTCTACTTTGTAAGACGCTGAAAAGAATCTTAAAAGATAGTATATAAAAGAGAAACATTTTGGCCTTTTTCTGATGTTGCCTTAGCCAGATCTTTGGGAAACAGACCATGGTGTAAGATTCGGTCTGTTCAGAGTTTGTTTGATTTCAGTTGTGAACAATTTGCAGTCCTTCCAATCCCATTCTAAAGAGTGCAATTCAGCTTGCCTGACTCTGGAGATGTACTTGATGGTCCTTGCACATGGACTGATCATGTAGACTTCTCCTGTCAGGGGAAAGAAATAGGTCCTTCCTTGATGAGATTTCTCTTACTCTGAAGTAGATGTATAAAATGATCATTTGAGTCATGATTTAGAAATGCCACATTTTCTGTACTGACTTGAGCAGGAGTCTAACCCACTAGGTTCTTTATGTTGTAACTATCAGGAGAGAGGAATGCCGCTCTGAATATCTCATCTTGATTCCAGAAAGTGCTCAGTCATAAGGAACTATTTACCTGAATCACACACAAAGGAACAGCCACAGCAGAAACAATTCCACCAAGAGCCTTACAAAGGGGGAAAGTCCATGACTGAGTGCTTGCATGTGCAGGATTAGCATCCCCTTAATAGAGATACTGCTATGTTTAAAGGAAGCCACAGGAAATTCTTTTCCTCACTATCCATTCATATAGCAGGGGAAGCTTCAGAGCCAATGAGTTTTGTTCCATTTGAGCTTTGTCTCCCGGTCCTGTCTCTGACATCTTCTCCTCTATCATGTTCATTGTGCACCACATGCACTGAATATCCAACTGAATTACCATCCCCAACACTAGATCCCTTTTCCAGTCTTATTTTCTCCCTGACAAAGATATCACTGTGACTCCTGATCTCTGTATTTGGCAGGAACCTCTTTTCTCTCATGCAGCCATCAGTTCTTCCTTATGCTTATTAGAGGGAGCATTTGCAGAGAACTGTCTTTTCAAACCCAGCCATGTTAGGCTGGTGCACCTTCAATGCAGACTGAAGCTTTAGGGCATGTAGCTCTGGAGCTCTAACATGTTGCTGCAAGCCATATGCAAACAGGCTTATGTCCTGGCTTGATGCTACTTGAGCTGGTTTGCACGGGTGCCACGAGAATGTGGCAAAGTTCACATAAGATCTTCAGACAATAGTCAGAAATAGGTTAACTATTGATCCTGAACATTTTACTACTACTTTGACTATTATCACTACTAAACAGCCTGAAACGGACACTTGGCACAGTCAAGCAGCTCAGCACAAACAGGGTCAAGGCAGGCAAGATGTTTATAACAGGAACTTTTCATGATCTTTAATGTGATCACTTCCAAAGTCATAGCTATTGCTCTTTGTATCAGCTGAGGGTCAGAGCTAGTTTTTTTTTTATATTTCACAATGTCATGGTAAGTCTCTAAGAACAGTTTAGTGTGGGAGTTGTTGGAGAGTGTAGGAGAGTGATAAGAAAGCATTATGGTGCAGGTACTATAACAGAACAAGTTGAATGTTCCTTCTGTGTCTAAATAATAGGATTTGTACTGTCTACACCTTAGTTTTGCTTCAAGACAACCTAGCATGTGTGGCTGGTACTTACTGAGTTGATCACAAGAGGTCTCACTGACCTTGGCAGCCTTATATGACTCAGACTTTCGCATGGATGAACTGTTCCTGAACAATATCTTCCAAAGTACTGGGCACAAACAGTCCTTTTACTTACTTTACATCAGGTGGCTATCGCTGTTTTTTCAATTTTCTCTCTTTAGCCTTTTTAAAAACTTTTTTTTCTTTTTACTTTTTTTTTGACATTGTTCTTGAACTATTTTATTACAATCACCACAAGCAATTGTCAGGTTATCATTCGTTTTGGGTCTCCATTAATCTTTCACTTAAAGAAAGGCAGAAGGAGGTTTCATTCACAGTGCAGAAGTAAAAAGCAATATTTCTGTTCAAGTAGAGGTCTGTGCCATTATAACATACTTTAATGCCTTTGTTTTGGTATCTGAGAGCAAAATGAGGTGTTATTAAAATAATTATTTAAAACAGTAGCAAATTTATCAGATGCTGATATATTTTTGTTCACTTCTGCTGTGACTAAAATTAAATTGGTACACCTGAAATTATGTGTGGTCCTTGGCTTTCTAACAGCATTTTGGGGTTGAGGTTTTAATAGTAGTTGAACATAATGTTTTTGAGGCACCAGAGCTTGGAGGCCAAGAAAGTTTTCCATATTAAAAAAGTTTTGCACTTTTTTTTGGAGCAACATATCAGCTGGCCAAGAAAATCTGTTTTATAGTTTTTTCCTTGATGAGAACTTAGTGTCTTACAGGCTTTGGGGGAGTGAGTTCTGTACTTCGTAGTTGGAATTATAAATCCACAGAAGAGAACTTTTTAGTTCAAGCCTGTCTTGCAGTGTTTTAAGTTTGCTGTCGTACATCTTAATCATCCTGTGCTAGTGAAAAAACTCTCTTATGGTGATGTAAAACTAAATTATTTAGTAAACTGTTACTATAGTACAGCTATAGTTAGAGCTAGATTCATGGACTGGAAAGAATTCACAGGCTTTCTCTACATTGCCTTACTAAAGGCTGTATTCATTATGACAAACAGAGAAATCACCATGCCTAACTTTGCCTTGCTGACTGCTGATCACATGTGAAGTACCTAGCCAAAGTTACATATTTTGAAGAGGATAGATCATTTTACAAATAATGTATTTGGTTCTGATTCTTTCAACAAAACTATACAAAATCGAAAGAAATCTTCCCTCCCCACAAAAGGAGTGTTATAGGTAGGGTTAATATTTTACATTTCAATGAAGAACTTCTGTATGCAGATAATCAGATGGCTGACAGAAATTGTCTTTAAAAAGGAGGTGGCATTTTCAGGTGGTTAACTTTTGTAATGGACAATTTGGGCATTCTCCAGATCAAATCATTCTAGTTGGTCAAAATATTGGTAAGGAGTTTTTAGTAGTTTAAATATTAATGATCATTAAAATAGTGTTCTAAAATATGAAAGATTTGTATTTAAAATTCTATGAATAAAAAGCTCCTGAACCTATTCATGGACTGTAGACAACACTGAAAAATACAGTGCCTCTGAGGTCAGCACACTAGGTTCCCATTCCTGAACTGATATGGCTTAACATTGAAAAGACCTGACATCATAGGCTTGTGGGAAATGAGAAGGAAGCACATCTCAGGATTTGTTTTCACCACCTCTCCTGTGAAGTCATATTTGGGAAGCAAATATGGCTAGACTGGACCCTGTTATGTTCTTTGCTATACCATGAGGCCTTTAGAAGGAGGTGCCAATCCCCTCTCAGTGCCCAAGACCTTTTCTAGTGTGCCACAGGCATTAGAGAAACAGCTGTTAGGCATATTTGTAGTATGATGCTAAGCTGTGCAATAGGTCTGGTAGAAGTTTTCTGGGACTGTTTCTGGTCATCTTGTCTGATCGCACTGAAAAGATGGTTCATTAGCACAGATTGAATAGTGTGGAAATTTTTCTGAGATGCCTTGAAATTTTCATAAATGAAAAGGTGGATTTAATTGAAATTGTACTTTGTGTGTGAACATATTTGCATTTGGGAAGTAGGATGCTGCAATTCAAGTACCTAAGTTGAGTGGGTTTTTATCTTGCTGAAGTTTGATGCCCTGAAAATTCATGGGTCCATTTCTGGACTATAACTTTGATGCTATGGCACTATTTATTTACTATACTTCCATGTAGGTTTTTTTTTTTTTCCCTTTGAAACGTGGTCCACAAATCTCAATGAATGAATTTATAAGCCACTTCTCACCTGTTTCAAAGTACAGGTGTCTCTCTGTCACCTAATGAGATTATTAGTTAGACTGGCAAAAGAACTGGCAAAGGCTGGTTTCAGAAACTGTGACTGTTAACAGGACTGTGAAGAACATATTTAACTACATGGGTTCATTTTTC